>VJOZ01017644.1:2853-24731 GCA_009801055.1 Stichopus horrens | reverse complement strand
AACCCCAACAATATTCTACAATAGTGCCCATAGGCTGTTGTGAAATCATGCAAAATACTTCCTCTCTGGTCACATTAGTGCTACTGAAGTGGTTCCATGTTGGTGCATGTTTGTCATGTTTGGGGTCCAATGTCTGAAATGGCCATTTTATAAAAGCATGAAATATGTTTCTGTATCTACAGATTTTATCTTGCAGTTAGGGTTCATGGTCAGAAATGGGCTATATGGGCTATTGTACAAAATAATGCAATATGCTCCCTTTTACTTCATAATTTACATGGTACTCTCTATTGGTGCAAGGAACCACAGTGCCCTTGGGCTCTTGTTCTCTCCTAGCACAGCCCTCACACCTCAGTGCAAAACTCTGCCCAGGTTTTGTTGAGAACTTGGCAAATACCTTGTGGCTGAACACATGGGAACAACAACAACTAAGTTTTTTTTTGGGGGGGGGAGATTGTTTGTGACTAATAAATGACATAAGAGGAGCACCATCATTGATTGGAGCAGAGCATACAAGACAAATTTGGCTTTTCAAAACCCCCAGATGGCTGGAAATGGCACTAAACATGTGTACTTGAGCTGAATGTACCATGATTTGAAAATGGGTATCATGTCTGCAATTCCTCAACTCATGTAAAAGGGAAACTCAATCCATAACAAGTCAGTGGTAGTACAAATCATGTTTTTCAAGGTGGTGCAAGAATCTCAATGAATTAGGCACCCTCTTTTTTACATTTTTCTTTTAAAGAACTCGACAAATACTTCAACACATTGGCACATTGGTGCCTAGAATTTTATTTTTTATATTGTCTCCCTGAATGATGTTTGTAACTCACTAGCAGGGATACTATCTAAGTGACATGTGTAACAACGCTAGTGACGCATGGAAAGATGCTGCTTACACACAGAGGTTTGATGCCTATAATGCATACACAACAATGCTGGTGATAGACAGGAAAAAGCTTTTTTTGCATGGAGGTTTGATGAGGTAAGTCTGCCCCTGCACACCGTCTGAGATAACTTGCCATCAGAAAAATTGGTGGAGCGTTCTTAAGATTCGGGAGGCAAGAGAAAAGTACAGCAAAAGTTAAATGGTCCGAACAAGAAATGGTGTATGTGGAAACATATCATTTAGAAAAACAAAATTGACTATTTCGAAAGATGCATAAATAGACAATAATTCCCAGGAATAATGGGCAGGATAATTCCAGCAATGGTTTTCAAGAAGCATCAAAATTATTCATATATCACAAGTAGATAAAAACGTTACAAACTTATAAACTTGCATGATTCAAAATTCTTCTAAAATGACAATACTCATTGTTCAAAATACTTTCACTGGAGACTTAATTTCCTCAATATAATCAATAATTCAAATAAATGTGCAATACCATAAGAGTTGATAAATTTTGTCATCCTTTTGCAGTCCTGATTCAGTAGTTCTTTATATGGTACAGTACAATAAAATTCTAGTTTTGTGTCTCAGACTGGTGACTAGACATGTTTTAAATTGGGGGATATTATACCTTACAGAGTGTACAAAGTGATGATACCATTTCTTGTTATTTTAATGGTGTGACCAGTTGAGAAAATAAGCTTTAAAGGTCATATTCAGAGGTTATAAGGGTCCAGCTTCAAAGCATGTATTAGGTAAAACACAATTTGTACAATTTTTACAACAAAGAACAAATATGTTTTCTATTTTCAATCATAGACAACTTTTTTGTTTTTGGCAAAAAAAAACCCAATAAGGTCATGTGATGTCTTTGAAAGGTCAATTGTGGCATCACTGGATGAAGTTGTGTAATGCTCTGAACTGACTGAGGCACCAAAGTACATCATCAGCCCTTTGTTATGACCAAAAGAAAGATTTCACCAATGCTGGAATAGGCTCGTCACCTACCATATACAGCTGCCCATGCTAGAAGCATTTCCAAGAAACTGAATAAAACCACTCCTGACTTCCTGAGGTTTTTGGGGGATAGGGAAGGGAGATGGACACACTGACTGCCAGGAATTCATGGACACAATAACCATATGATTTCTTGCTCAGAAATATGGTGGTAGGGAAGAATCTAGTTAAAATTTGCCCATCCACAATTGATATTGCTCATCATGCAGAAAATAGCTACGAGTTTCGGGCAAGTTAGCTTAGGTCTGATGAATTTTGCTAAAAATGATACGTCATGCACTGTGTAATCCCACCTTATAAGGTTAGCGATATTCTGAAACCCATAGCCCTAGGCTCATACTAGGCCTAACAATTTTTACAATTGGCTACAGGCTAACTATAAAAATTTAGGTGACACTACAGTAGTCAACTGTTTACTTGTTTCATGTACAGTTACACTACTACTTCTGAGGCTTAGCTCTATAGCCTAGGCATAGGCTATGTCCACTATGCTTGAATAGACCTCGGTACAAGCAAGAAGTGGATGGACATATCAGTTTGCTCACATTCTTATTCATGTAATTTAGTCCTTGGTGAATGTGAAACATTGCCACCAGAGTGGTGGACAACCGTAGGTGTGAACATTTACACTGGGGCTTGAGGTAACTGAGACTGAGTGGGTCTAGGCTACAGTAACAGGATGCCTAAAATCCCTGAATTACTACTTCAAGCCTAGGCCTAACATTATCAGAACTTTCCTTAATGTATTGTGCCACAAGTCCCACAAACTGACAGCATTGGGGTGCTTACTGATAGCCAGGTGAAAGCTTTGAAAATTCCAACAAACTGTCAGTTTTCAACCAAACCTGTTAAATGTGTCAGTTGTTTATGGTAGGCAGTTACAATCTATTTCGACCATGTAACTTAAAATGAAAAACCTAACCTCCTGATGTTGATTAGGCTAACAAGCTTGCTGAGAATACTACTTTTTCAGTTACCATGAAATGCAATATATGTCTCTGTGAATATATACATGTCTCTCAAATAGACTATGAATGTGTGTTCTGGCACTTTTTCAGTATTACTGGTGTTCTTCAAAGACTAATGTTAAGCTCATGTAATGTTCATGCAACAATTCTACTATTCAGGCAGTTTCATAATAATTTACAGGTCAGTTCCAATCTCTTTTAGTATTCAGTATGTGGTACCCCACAGAAGGCTTTTGATATGCTAGTCATAAACAGCACATGCTGAAGTTTTGAATGTACTGGCTGTTCTCCATGCACGGCAATACCACATAATCATAAAGTGTCATATCTCAGTGTACTAGCATATTGCTACAACTTGAGAAACTTATTTTAGGTTGCTACTGTACCCTGGACCTACATGTTTAGACCTACTCCTTCACCCCAAAAAAGTCGGGAATTCAATAAGGTCTGTGGCCATTTAACCTGTCTTTTTCTCAGGTGTAACCTTACAGAAGGCACACAAACATTACACCTGTTTTTCTGTATTGCAATCACAAACAGGTGTACAATTAACATGGTAATTCACTAAGTCGAGTACTAACATATATCGAAGGCCTATTAAAGTTAGGCGGAAGTGTCCAGTGAAGTATAAGGTCTAGCTCTGTGTAATGTAAATTAGGCCTAGGCTACCTGAAACTGTTGTTGTGATTAGGAGAGAATAACAGAGGTCAGAGCTCAACACTATTAGTCAATTAAAGACAAAAAATAATGTAGCAATTATCTAAGTATATATTAAAATGCACTATCATGTTTACTTTGAGATATGATTCATGTAAATTACTTAAAAATAAAGGGAATGGAAATCAGCAGGTTACACATATTACAATAGACCTTCGTGCATTACTCTACACTGTGAGCCTAGCCTGTGTACATGTTTCAACATATTTTAAAGGGTCCATAACACTAAAAAGTCACTGACAGAGCAGTAACAGGGCAAAAGTGTTCTATAGCTATTTGTGCGATGAAATGATGGGGAACTGACAAATATCTCCAAATTTTCAAACATAGCTACGTAAACTAAAGTAAAAACAAGGGTTTCTTTGAGGAAGATAAAACAACATTTCCTTGTAGTCTTATAAAAGATGAACAAAATCTAGCATTGGGGCCACACTTGCCTCAAATGTAGTTACAGAGACGTGGGTGAATTTATGCATGCATCTGTTCTTTCGTAGGTAATTCCCATCACTTCTTTTTCCAAACAGTCACTAGATTATATCTATTATTTAATTTACTTAGGGTTAAACGTTCATTGAATCTTTTTTACCAACATTTCCCACCATTTATCTACCAATATTAATGCTGAACAGGAGTCTTGTATCCTTATATGTACGTTTCACACTTGGCTCCATCCAGTGACATCACATGCTTGATTGAAGCCAGCCTCGCATTTTCACACTGCATGGCATTTTCACACAGTGAGCTGAATGTATAGTCTTTGCTGTAAAGTAAGATTTTCATAACATATTTCTCAGCAATACCAAGGACTATTCTGAAAATTCAAAGAGTGTATTTGACAGAACAATCAGGAGTTCCAGCCCACTCTGAATAAAACAAAAACACCTTTGCCTCTGAATAAGACCTTTAAAGGAAATGATTACTCAGCAGTGAGATTGAAACACACCTTTACCTGTCAGTTCCATCCATGAAAACAAAGACAAATTGATGTCATGATATATAAAGCATCAACCAACACTGAGAGAGACAATTTAGACAACAAAGACGATACAAATGAATGATGAATGCAATAAGATGGAATGCTCTTTCAAACAGTTGAGGCAAAATACTACCAACTTGCTTGATCTGTTTCGTAACCAATGCTTGTAATGTATCACCGCACTAGCTGATGGAATTGGTGGCAACACACAATAAGAGACAGCAACTTGATAAGTTGCTGTGACTAATTAAGTTACATACAATATGAAGATCTACTGAGAGAACAAAGTAAAATCGAAGCTGACTTCTGCTCTTATCTTGGAATGCATATCAAACTTGGAACACATTACAACTCTATACATCCTTATCTTGGCTAGGTAAAAATGAGTCCTTGGATAGTAGCTGTCACTCAGGCTGGTCTGGGATGTGTTTCCACAGAGCACTAGATGATGACTTATTCTGGCACATTTGATGCATTAATCATCCTAGACAATAGAAACAGAGAGGCAGAGAGTAATTCAAACACAAATACTGTAAAAAACATAATTCACCTCATATTTAAAAAAGGAGGGACAGTTGTAATAAAGAGCTGACATACTTATCTCTGTCTTCAGATGAACCCAAAACAGGCAACATGAAAAGTTTTTGAGTAGAAACTAATAATCACAGAAATAATTATGTGTCCCTCAATCGACAAAGACAGTTTAAATCTGATTTTTTTCCCTCAAGAACTTAAGTACCACAATCAAGGAAAATTTTGAATTAAAACTGGAGTTTCTGTCCACCTAAAGAGATATTTTCTTACAATGTGTGACTATGGACTCCACCTGCTACTCATATAATAACTGCAGGACAAATGTGGACAAGTGTTCCAAAATAAACAATAGAAAAGTATACAAAGTATTTGTCACATCTCCCTAGGTACCGATATCTAATGTTCTAGGGAATACAAATTAGAAAGATACAATGATAGGTTTTAATGTCCTATGAAGTATTTCTGGGCAAAATGCACTCAAGGGGAAAAAAAAATCTACAAACACCTTGATGACACCTGTTGACCTTTGGTGAACATTTACTATGCTGGGCCCCATGTAACCTTTATGAAACCTTTATATTTTGCTCCTGGAAGTGTCATCAATACAATAAGGGGATGCCACCATCACCAAGTTTGAATGATCCCCTCTAAGGTGCAATTTTCAAAATGGCAGACATGTAACATTGTTTCAACAGTTTTATCTATATCTCAGCTTCTCAGACAGATACAGACAAGATTTTGGTCACTACACCCATGTTTGTAGGATAGACATATCCAGTGGTGACACCCCTACATCTCCGTGACTCAGGGCATGCAAGTCTACCACAATTTGCAGTAGTCTACCATTTTTAGCAGCAGTCTGCTGTACTTTATCTATCTATTGAAAATTTTCTCATGAATCTGGATGGAAACCAGAAAAACAAAACGCTTTCTGGTTTTGATGATTCAATTCTGAGCACTTTGAATCTAGCCTATATTGCAAAAAGGAAAGATATCTTGACCCTAATGACCTTTGACCTCCACCAGGAAACAGAGGTGTCAATTAGGAGGTTAACTCAGCGCATTTAGCCACAGCAGAGTGGTAGTGAGTGTATCACAATACTTCCGTGGTGTGCATTATTGTCTTGGTGGATGTCCATACCAACATGTCAACCATGTACCATGGTAAGAAAATATGTAAAATCTTGATTTGGGAGAGTTATATTTTGTGATTAGGATACAAACAAACAAAATATATATATATAATATATCCAAACAAGTAATACTATTTTAACTGAAACTTAAAAGCAACACTCTTCCACTTGTCTCTGCTTAGGTACATACTGAGAAGCATTCTTTCCTGTTGCCATTCTGTGATATAATTCCACTTCCTGTACATAATGTGGGCAATCAACAAACCAAATATGAAATCAAACTAAATTTGTGTTCTGGAGAGAGTGTGTTTCCAATGTTTTCACAGTCTGACCTTTGCTGACCTTTCACTTTCACCAAAAATAATAGGTACTTGTTCTCAATGCAGCAAATATGAAATCAGTCTAAGCTTGCATTTTTGAGATTCTGTTTACAAGCTTTATATTTGACCTCTTATGACCTTTGATCTCCACAAAAAAACTATCAAGGTCCTGTGCTTACTTTACTACATATACATACTACATATGAGATCAGTCCAATCACCCTATTGAAATGTCACATTTACAAGCATGACTTCTCAGTGCAGACTACAATAATCGTAAAAACCAAAACGTGATCTTTCATTTGGTACTTTTCAAAATTCAGAAAATCACAAAACTTATCTTGGCAGCACTATTGTTGAAAAAAGATCACATGGATTGAAGATTTTTCAGACTCACCCATTCATCATCCTCAACACCTTCCATTTCATCCTGTGGTAGTGGTGTCTCATTTAAGGTGAGGACATTGGTCATGGCACTCATAAGCTGATGAAGACAAAAATTAGAGAAACTCGAGCACTAATGGTCCAGAGGCTCATACCTGAACACCATGGAGGTAACATTTACACATCAGTTTACCATATCATAATCATAGAAACCACCAGAAGTATTATACTGAATCACCAACATTGCATGTACAAGAAAATCTGTCTGACTGCATAATTTGCAGAATATCATAAACTAAAGCATAAACAATGCAGTCGAAGATGGATGTTTGTCAATAAATTTGTGATCAATGTAAAGGGCACTGCCAAATTACAATGCTTATAATTTTTGAAATTTTTTTTCTACCTGGTTTGTACTAGCTGTGGGCATATGAATTATTACTAATGGGGAAAAAATTGTTGCAGATTTTCAAAAACCAATTAAAATCATTAACTACTTGCTCAATAGTGTTCATTTGCTTGTGTCACATGGGGACTATATTTCCTTGACCATTGATCTGTCAGTAAAAGAGTTGACACAAAGATGAAAGTTTTGAAAAGACTAAGTGAATAACTCAAAATGGCCCTTTAATGTCTAGATCTACATGTACCTCCTCAGACTAGAGTTTCAGTTAGGACACAATCCAACCTCACTGCTCGATTACTCAGTAATCATTCCTGCACAACAGGGATATTTTTGAGATGTTGTATAACATTGAAAGAGGCACCTTTAAAAAACAAGGAGAAAACTTTTGCAGGGTCTCACAAAACGGGCCATTCAGCCCACATAGAGCCCTGGAATACAAGTTCATGTACACCCTAGATAGACCAGAAACAGAGTATCATTATATCATTATAACAAACCATCAACATAGTACAAGAGAATCTCTAGGAGTGGAAGCATTTGCAGAATTTCATAAAATGGGCCATAGGGTCAACATGGGACCTTGCATTAAGCAATTTTGAATACCCCAAATTTGTCTACCACTCAGGGAACATTTTGTCCAAGTTACTTACAATCCATCAAAGCATGTGCAAAAAGCAGCATTTAGCATGGAATATTATAAAATGGGCCATAGGGCTAACATGAGGCCTTGGAATAAAAATCCCTGAACACCCTGAGAGAACCACTAATAGAGCACTTTTGTGACAAACCATCAACATTGTACAAGAGATTCTGTAGGAGGAAAAGCATTATGGAAAATTTCATAAAATAGGCCATAGGGTCCACATTGGACGTCGGACCATAAATTTTGAACAACCCAAATGGTCCACCACCAATGGAACATTGTGTCATTCAAGTTTCAAGTAAATGCATGAAAGCAAGACGAAGGAGAAGCATTTCCAACAATTTTGAACAGATAAATAGATAGATGGATAGATGAGATGGATGGATGGACAAAAAGATAGCGTGATGCTGCACCATTACAACAGCTCACACCAGCTAGCTGCTACAAGTCAAAAAAAGTAAGAAAAATATTACACAGCAGCATGCGTTGATTATGAGTTGAAATCATGTAAACTGACAGTGTGCATGTACACCCCATGAGTTGACTTTAATTGTGTCAAATGCAGACTATACAAGGACAGTGACAGATGTTTATACCAAATTACCACTACTTTAAAATACCTCTTCCTTCTTCTCCTCATCTGTCTTCATCTCTAGAATCTCTTTGCTGGTGTACTTTGGAGGAGGAGCATTCACCTTTGGAATTTCACTCACTGGTCAGAATAAAAAATAAATACAAAATCAAATTGGAGTTATACGGTAACACATTAAGTCAAAGTGAGATACAAATATATTACAAGAGCCCAATAAGTACTATGGTTTATAGCAGAATGTAATGAAACAGAACTGTGAGCATAAATGTGAAGTGTGTCTGTAACTCTGGTGGTCGCTAGGCCTCCATGACTTTCAAACATGTTGGCAGTGCATGTTGACTCCATCTACCAACTTTCCTTTAAGTTTTTTAAGTTGACCTTCATCTGACGTATAAGATGATAACCTCCAAATAGCCTTCACCACCTTTCCTTCAAAACCCCGAAGGTACCACTACCATAATGCATCCATACACCAAGTATAAATTTTGCCCAAGCCTTATAACTTGAGACATTGGGTTAAAAAGGTTTTCAGAGCCTCCAGTGCTCCAGACAACCTATTGACCTCCAACAAAAACAATAGGGCACACATCTCGATATGGCAGACTATATGAAGTTTGACTTTCAATTGACTTTCCCCTGTTGAGTTAGAATGAACCAAAACAAGTGTCAAAGACACACAGTTTTTCCCCCACTGTTCGCCGATGACCTTTGACCTCCACCAAAACAAGTGTCGTAGCCACCTCAAAAAATGATGGCCTGCACTGAAAACAACATGCAATAATGTCATGATAATACACCCATGATGGCAATAACCTATGATTCCTGACCTTGTTTTTCTTTTTTTGAGGGGGGAGAGGGGGGAAGTGGGGTGTGCTTACACTTAGGAAGCCATCTAATGTCAAAGGCTTCATTGCAATTTTGAAGGGATTCACCACCACCGGGGAAAGAAAGGAGAGGATCAATGGGTCTTCATACAGGAGAACTTGCAGGGGTTTGGATGCAGTGCTCTCCAAACCAGAAAGTCAAAGGACTGTGATTCCTTGCCAATAGTCATGATCTTTCCAATAGTCATGATGAACAAAGGACTACCAACATACAACTTTGGAAGTTCACTCACCTTACCCTCCTTGAGATACCAAGTCTGCAAGTTTTCAAAGTATTATTTTTGCCAACCTTGTGTGAGCTTTGACTCTTTGACTATGCAGATGATGACAGACATCATCTACTCATCAAGAGCTGCCAATGTTACCAGTGAAAGTTCCAGCACAAATCAGTCTCTGCTGTATCTTCTTTACGATGTCATCAAACTTTCACCTCTGATGACCTCAAATGACCTTTGACCTCCATGAAAAACAATAGGGCTGATCCTCTACTCAGAATGGACAACCTATACATTAAGTTTGCAGTTTCAGCTACATTCCCTTCTGAAGATGTGCTGTTTAGACGGTTTCTAAACTATGACCCCTACTTACCTTGTGTGACCTTTGACCTCATTAAAACATGAAGCAGATCATCTACTCATCAACCACAACCAAATTTTAAGAGTTTGAAGTTCCAGCAACTTTCAGCAGCTGAGATTGCTTACTTAGTAGGTTTTCACAGTTTCTTCTCTGGTGACCTAAAATGTCCTTTGACCTAACTGGGAAAGAATAGGGACCATCTACTCACAATGGACTACCTACATACCAACTATTTCAAGAAATTTTCCCTCACTGAGATACCATGTTTAAAATATTTTCAAGCTATGTCCTCTACTGACCTCTTGTGACTTTTGACTTCATCAAAACTTGACAGAGATCATCTACTTAACGGTGCTACCAATGGTTTAAGTTTCCAGTTTCAGCAACTTTCATTGGCTCAGATATTATTCTTAACAGTTTTCAGACTTTACCTTGGGTGACCTCAAATGACCTTTGAACTATCTGAAAAAGAATAAGGACCATCTACCCACTATAGACTACCCACACAGAAACTTAGAAGTTCAAGCAACTTTCTTTTCTTAAGATATCACGTTTTACATCATCGCACACACACGCTCACACATGCCCATACACACACATATGCATGACTACCAAGGTTACAATTGTCATCGAAACCAACTAGTGCAGCAATGCCACTGTAGCTCAAACATCAGAAAATCAAATCCCTCGGAAGGTGACAAATTTTAACTTACATCCAAAGAATTAAATTATGCTGTCAGGGCCTGTTAAATTTCTATGGGTGAGTGTAATATTCAGAAAATAAAACTAAGTTAGGCATGCCTTAATAAAAGAACGCATTAGACGTACAGTGGACCTTGTCAATGCTATCCAGGATCCTTCAGCCCTTTGGGGTCTGTAGAGCATATTAAATCATTTTATGTCAAAGCAAGCAGTTTGTTCCCAATTTTGTAAAGAAAGTACAGTGACTGCATATGCTAAACTTGTAAGGGCCTTTCCAGTGGACAAATGAGTGATTCCTTAGTAAACTTGTCACAGGTAATGGACCAAAATATTCCTCCCACAAATTCAAAAATTTCTAAGTGAGGAAAATCTTAGGCAAATAAATCCTGTCTAATAACCACCGTCAAGGGTGGGTGACCAATGGACATGCAAAAGAGACAGTTGGGGAGAGGAGCTTGAAAAGGTTTGTTTGAGGGAAGATGCCTTAAATCAGAAAAGATGTGTGTTGCTCTGAGAGTGATGGCTGCAAGAGTGAGGTATGCCCAGCCACCCCCAGTATCAGGGACAAAACCAGACCAAAACAGGATTGAGAAAATGGGGAAATAGAGAATAACAAAACCTTGGGAATATTTCTATAAAACATGAGGTTTTTGACTATCATTTTTTCAAGGTTTCATTTACAAATATTATTTCCGTACCATGTTGTACAATGTCATGCTTACATTTCAAAAAAAAAGTGCTGCCCTTTTTGTCTCAGTTGAAAATTAACAAAATTTTGTAATTTTTGTCACACATAATATCCAATTTATGCACATGTATACACACATACACATTTTGTGTTCAATTACTGAGGTGTATCATGCAATGTGCAAATTATTCATTCTTTAATTTGAATTTCTTGGTATGCATACATGTTGAAACTATTTGACAAAAGGCTATAAAGAAAAACAAAACTTTGTCAATTACAAGTGGTCAGGTTGCAAACATCACAATCTCAAAATGACAGCATTGTGATGGATTTTTAACTTGAAAGAGAAAACAGCACATTTAAATGGCATTTGGTGATACTTGTCTACATATGTTAAGTCTCTCATTTGAAGTATTACATTGTCAAATGTTTTAACTTTACTACTCCTGTAACAAAGTCTTTCATCATTTTGTGGATTCCCAAGTCAACATCTGCTTCAAAACAGAATGTTATCCATAATGCTGATAAATCTGTGGGGACCTTGAAAACTCACAAAACAAGTCAAAGTGCCCCTTTAAATTCAGTAAATCAATTTCTGGAAATGGTATTCATCAAATCTACACTTCTAGCACAGAGACTTCAATAAATCTCTATTACTGACACAATAAAACCAAAAATCATGTGACAAATTTTACTACCACTTTGGCAGTCAGATTGTGACAGGCAAATTCAGGTGTAGTGTGCAAAAAGGATAGCAACCCAAAATTTTGTGTGCAAAAAGGACAGCAATGTGAATTGTGAAATTTGTACAGAAATTTTAAACTGTAAACTGGGAAACTGAAAGCCCTGAAACAATTTTATTTTGCAGTACAGACATATACATAGCCAACTTCAAAGTATGCGCAATACACAGTGAACAGAGTGTAGACACGTACACTGTCAACACTTACATTTACCTGCTTCTGTGTCGACCTACGTGATGAGTCACATGTGCTGTTTCACTTTGTAGATATGATGCAAGGAATATAACAGATGAACAAAGGACTTACAAGGTTTCATCCCCTCTGGTCTAAGACTGACTCTTTGTTGACCTTTACCATCTTTTCCATCAAACCAATCAAAGCTATCCAAAGAAGGCTCCCATGAAGCTCTGGTTTCTGGAAAAATGTCATCTTGGAAGTATTCTTTCTGTCAAAAATTCATTGAATTGAAAATAAAGGAGGAATAAATAATTGTGACTTGTTTTCAATTTTCACAGTTCAATTATCTATTTTGCACATACTCTGGCTGAACATTGATCATGTCAATGACAGCAGTAGTTACATTACATATTGTGTCAACTGAAGTTACACAAACACATACATGACCACACAGTGTAAAATTTCTGTATATATATTTCAGTCTGATGGTGATTATTTTGAAGCATTTCATTATGTGCTCTGATGTCACAGAATATTTCTCTGTTACATTGTAAACCATTCTTTTAAATTATATATTTTATTCTTTGCTATGCTGCACAACATTTCTTGCTATAATTGATCATATTTTTGCAATGATATTTTATTATCAGCTGATACTACAATGTTTGATTGCTTGCTGGGTTGATTGTCATCTAATGTGTGAAATGCATCCTACTTGGTTATGCTGCTACAGTGACATTATCTGCCACAATACTAACGATCTTTGCTATGGTTCATATTATTTGTCATAGCACTTAATGTTTTGTTGCCGTTAACTCATCATTCTTGCTGAGATATATATCACTCTTCAAAGCAAAAGGGCAATCTCATCACAATGGACTTTGAAGAATGCCATTTTTGAAGTTTGAGCACCTTTCCCTTCTTGTTTACAAGAGAGGGCGTTACACACACACATTTTATGGTGCAATGGGGGACATGGACTTTTCCTCAAATAATCAGGGATATCCTCAGGTTATAGATGATGACGGCCAGTTAACTGTTATTTAATCTACCATGTATCCCCCAAAACGGGATGGTGTACACACATACACCCCTTTACACAGGTACCCATAGAGCAGGTACTTGGAGAAAAAGTCAAATTGACCTATAATGTCCAGGGTGCATATCTGATACCCCAATTTGCATTAAGTTAAAATATCCAGAAACAGGGATACTCCTGTTTATACCAGCCACAAGTACCAAGTTCTTGTGTGTGCCCAATTCAGGGTTTTTTTGAAACTCACACACATGTACACACACACACACCACATCAACATCACACAGATTTCTCGCCTGCCTTTGGCAAGGAATAAGAAATCAGCTATTTTAACTCACTTAATCATGAAACTAAAGCAAACTGAAGATTTTGTCATAATGCAAAACATCACCATGTTTAAAATTGATCTTCCCTTATATACATTTTTTAATGTATGCTGTACTTGGAATATACATACTGTAAAATGATATGCTGAACTCTTGTTAATATTTCTTGCATATAAAGCAGTAGGGGTTCAAACTACAAAATACAGAAACACAGTGGGATATGCTATGTCTTTGTATAACATATTTGTTTGTTTCAACAGGTAATGAAACTTATCCTTTATTTATCCCATTCAAGTCCACCACAGAACACTGATGGCATCCCCAGGAGGGGACTGCTAGAGTCAGACTGACTGTCAGAAGACTGACTCTTTCATTTTGCTCTGCCCACCTTACTTACACCTTACTGCCACTTACATCAATGTACATGTCACAACTGCAGCACAAGGTAAAACTGATCCAGCCTGACTTGTGTGGTATGACACTACTGTCCATAGCATTGTTGCTGCTTCACTTGATCATAAAACTGCTACCTCAAGCAGTATCTCCATAATTTGATAAACTGATTGACTATGTAAGCATTCAAAGCATGAAAATGGACAAAGAAATTTCAGAAACCAAAAGTCTACTGCACACAGCATACAGAATTCTAAATGTTCAATATCACTACAGAGATAGCAAAAGAGAAAGACAATAGATGGCAAAGCTGGAAACTTATGCAGCCAGGCACAAAGTTCAACAGTGGCAGTGTGAAGTCTGAATGTGGTCCCTAATAATGGCCGCTGTAGCTTGAGAAAAAAGGTTGGCCACCTGTGCTGTGCTTTACAGAGTACTAACTTTGACCCTTGGTATGGTAAAAGTAACCGGCTCTATGCTCGTCATAGTTAGTCGCATAGCACGCATCACTTCTACATCTTTAACAGCACAAACGGTCTTTGGTAAGAATGAGAATGCCTAAAACGAAAAAAAAAATACAATGGATAAGGTAACCTCAGAGACCACACACTAACATAGAGATAACCACCAGACGCATTAACAAAGGTCAAGAGTAGTTGGAGTGGCACACCAATTTATTTCATTGTAAAGTGAATATGGCGTCATCAAAACATGCATTTTTAAAGTTAAAATTTACAGTTAAGGACAAAATGAAATAAACTCTCAACAAGGTATTGCATTACTAAAAAAGAAGGTACAATAAAAGAAAGATGATTACATTCTGCATAATATAAACCTCACCTGGTGAATGGAATTAGAGGAGAATCCTGCAAGGGCAGCAAGATATGGTGGTTCTGCTAAAACTTCAAATAAATCTGCAGTAGAGTCCCCCTAAATCACAAAGAATGAAAATATTCACAAATTTACATAAAAAGCAAACGTCATAGAGTTGAGTGGAGTCTACAGCAATGTTGCACTTACGTCCTTTGCAACAGCTCCCCCCCCTTCAACTTTTTTCATTATTTACAGATATTCTCAATCACTGGTCCTTTTACACATTCAAAGGATCACAGATACCATCATGAAAGCAGTTTGTATTTTCAACTGTACATAGTTTACAAGAGGAGATACTATACTGCATCAAACTGCTTTAATTGCCAAAAATGACACTTATATAGTAGACCACCTTACACACATTGCGGTATTCAACTAGAAGTAGGTGGGTTAGTAGGTCTGTTAGGGGGACCTCACAATATTCAAATGACATGAACTGATATTACTGATTGGGTAGGGGGTAAAAAGGGGTGTCCAAATGTGTGTGTGTATGTAAGTTTGTCCGTGTGTGTTTACAAGAGTCACAAGTCATCCAAAAAAAAAAAAACACTTTGTTAAAAAACCACTTTGTTTAGCATTACCTCCATGTGTGAATGTCCTGGAGGTATGACATTATCATACATGAAAAGTAGATGATACAGAATTTTTTCAGAAAGTGTTCGTCATGTTGAAGAATCAACAGGCATAAAATCAAATTCCAAAAAAAAAAAGCTCTTTATAAGTGTGTCCAATCTCCTATTACAGGGTAAGTCGGATAAAGTTCAAACTTGGTATGTAGGTGTTTGACTATGTGATACTGTGTTGGCATGATCAATGATGTCATACATGAAAGGTCACAAAGACAAACCAGAAAGCCCAAAAGGCATTGTAATTTTGATAATTCAGTTCTTAGTATTTTGAATCTGGCATATTGTATGAGGTGAAGATACATTGACTACTAATGATTTTTTACCTCTAGCTTCTTGCACCCAATAAGGTGCATCTGCAAACCAAATATGGGATCTGTCCAAGCTTCTCTTCCTGATATATACTGTTTACGAGGTTTTAAATTTTAGTTGAGGGAATAATTTGAGACCCCACACTCCTTTACATGTTTCTCTGTAGGAGTGAATGTACACTTTGAACAGTAATCCCCTAGTCAACACTGAAAGGGGAAGCAAGGTGTACCAAGGTATTTTCTCCAAGATTGTCTGAGTTTTTGGAGAGCAATTTTGGAGCAAACTGTTAACAGAAAATTGCACATTTTTGGACAAGGTGCAAAACAAAAATTAGTTATTGAGGCCTATGGGTCTGAGGATTGTCAAATTAAAGTATTCTGAATTTTGACTATGAACATAAAAATCTTTATTTTAAGGGTTTAATTTGCGGATGTAATTTGTTGAAAAAAGAGTGATCATAATGAATAGATTATTTAATGGTTTTGCATGCAGAGAGAAATGGTTGCATTTTTGCTGACCTCTGATGAGCTTTGACATACAATAAACCAGAAATTGAAATGACTTTGTGATTCCTTTCCGATATCTCATTTTTTCATACACACCCATTCAATTACAAACAAAAGCAACCCAGTGGAGAATGGAAGAGACCATATCAAAATGCAATAATGACAACCACATTCAGTATCACTTATGGGTTTGATGTTACCAAGTGCTAATATGAATGAGTAGAGTCATTCATTCAGCACTGATGACAATTCTGGTCATGAACTTGGAGGAGCTCGGTAATTCACAAGTTCGTGACACCAAATTGTGGGCTACAGACCTGAGATTGTGCAAGTCAACAAAGCCTCCCGAGGGAGTGTTTACTGTGAGTAAAACGACAAAGCTTTTAAATCTTGACAGGGACTTTCTGGCACCAGGGATATTCTCTGAAGGCTTAGAAAGAGGTTGTTTGACATAGAAAATAGCATAGGAAATGTTAAACAAATTTAAAGAGAATGAGACCAAAGGCTATCTTGCAGTGCATTCTTCTATGAAACATAGATCTACATTTTGGCAAATTTCAATAAGTAATAAATATGCATTATTTCCCTAACATAAGTGATTTAACCTCTTCATATGTTCACATTCAGGACATGCAAAACTCTCTAAGTATCACATGCTGGGCTTTTAAACCCAGGAAAGATCTTTGGTATGATAGAACTTATTACATTAATTTCATTCCACATAACAGTGACGACAAGTCTCTCATGGGGCAATTCAAATGACAGACATCAGCTGTTCGTTAAGTGCTACCAATGTTGACACTTTCAAGTTCCATCCGAATTCAGTTGCTGAGATACCATCCTTCATAAATTTTCATACTTTAATCTCTGGTGACCTCAAATGACCTATGACCTCCATGAAAAACCTCAGGGATCATGCACTCACAGTGAATTACCAACACACCAACTTTGAAGTTCAAGCACCTTTCCTTCTCGAAACACTGTGTTTACAAGGCTTTCACACTGTGTTTTATACTGACGTCACATGACCTTTGACCTCCACAAAAAATGACAGACATCATCTACTTTTAAGGTGCTACCAATGGTAAGAGTTTAAAATCCTAGCCACGTTTAGTTGCTGAGATATCTCCCGTAATAGGTTTTCTTACTTTAAGCTCTGGTGACCTTAAATAACCTCAGACCTCCATGAAAAACTACAGGGACCATCTACTCTGGATGGACTACCAACACACCAAATTTGAAGTTCAAGCACTATTTCTTTCTTGAGATACCGTATTTACAAGCCAAGCTGTCACATACACACACTCACACATGCATCTACACACATGCCATCACCACTGAATAGTTTCCTTGCCTCCCTTCGGCAAGGAATAGGATAATAGGATTCTTCTACTTGATATAACACATCCGCAAAAAAAATATCAAAAGATGCCATGAGTAATGTCTTGAGATATCTTGTTAACAAGATTCGCTTTTGACCCCTGGTGACCTCAGATGACCTTTGACCTCCATGAAAAATTACAGTGTTCTTCTACTTGATATAACACAGGCGCACACTAAATATCCTGAGAATCCAAAGATTCTTGCATTCTTGAAATAAAGTCTAAACATCTAATAATATTGTCTTTGATCCCACCAAAAACAATAGTGTTTTTTCCTCTCAATATGGGGCATCACAAACACACATGCTGGCACTCAACGCCTTACGGCGTACTGCCTACAGTTTCCTGTAAGGACGTCGCTGAAATTCTCCTTTTTCCAATGATCCCATGCAGCAGCATGTGATTGCTTAAAGAGATGGCATGCTCTGTGTATCAGTTCTCAGGACTCCTTGCAGCATCAGATTTTTCAGGGCAGCTATGCCAGTTACAAGCTCTTTATGAGCGAGGAAGGACGTGCGAGGCTCTCACCAGCGAATGGTACCCGCAAAGGCAGCATCCGTATGTGAACGTATATGTAATTATGAATGCATAGGTTTTTTTTTATCGAAACCAAGGACACATTTTTAGTATTACCTGCTTATGTGAATGTCCTGAATGAATTTTATATCAAAATGTTGTGAAAAAGTGTGCCAGATTCTCCTTGTAATGAAGCTTAAACCTGGTGAGTAAGTGCATGAGTATGAGATGTGGTGTCCATACAATCAAAGACACTGTAGGTAAAAGGTCATGGTTTATCATAGCATAATTTTGTTAGTGCTGGAAATACCAGTATCAACATGACTTATTACAGCAATGTGATACAGTATTCCAACCTATGCAGTCATGCTTGGAGCTGAGTGATAATTTCTGGTAACTGTCATTTTCAATGTCATTTTGGTACTTATCTTCACTCAGTTTATATGACAGGAGCTGAGATGTTTACCTATTTGTGGAAAAAAGATGAATCACACACAACATGCTTTTAAAGGGTATACAAGATTCCCACAGAATTGAGGCATGTGCAGATCTGGGAAATTCTTTGACACACATGCAATGTCAGGGAATACCTCTGATGCACATACAAATTCTAGGCACAGATGTTGGCCTACATACACAGGAATTTGTACCCACTGATGTGCTTGTAGTGACAATACATCCGACCTCTACAAGAAATATGAATATTCCGCACTTCTATCCACAGCAAGCAATCTGAATCACTTATCACACTACAACTCATTGCACTTGAGAAGTATATAAAAAGAAGGGTATGTCTCTTGTATCTTGAGACAAATCAGTCACTCTAATAGTAAATTATGGTATTTGTAATGACAGAATTTTTCCACATTGCTAGTGTACATCAAGTATGCAGAGGTATATTTGGGATATTATGTGGCCAATTTGCATGTCTTTCTCATTCACTGCACAGCGCCCACCTCTGCAGTGTATGTTATTGAATTAACATGTAAGACAATATGTGTGAAAGATTGAATGGTCATGGGAAGCAGTAAGGATGAGATTGCAACTTTTAGGATTGCCAACTTGTCAAAGTCTTACAAATCACAGAAAAGCAGTAAAGAAGTAGACACACCTTTCCAGAGCAGAACAAAATGTTTGTATCCTCATCGTAATGAGGTATAAGAAATGTCGGCGAAGTCTTCAGTTCCACTGAATGAAGTTCAGTGGAAAGATCTTTTACGCTGAAGAGAACAATCCATCGGCTGCTTTGGCTATAGGAAACAGAAAGTTTGTGAGAAAATATAAAGGAATAAGCAAAAAGTAGACCTGTGATTATTCAAATTGATAGGTGCTTTTTTCTAACATTGGAAAATAAAAGTTATTCCTCATTCCATACAAAAAATTGAAGGCTTTAAAAAAAAACAGAACAAGCTATTACTGAATAAACACAAGATGATTTGAAAAAAACAATGGCAAATTGTTTACTGCTTATAAAATCAAGGTGGATACTAAACAGGGTCAGTGATTGGTAAATAGAAATAATCCAGTTACATTTAAACTTCATCGCATACAACTACTATCAGTGCATTTGACAACCTTAAACCTACCAAGTAAAGTGATTTATGGTGACAAATGTGGCAAGATGCCCCTTACTTCAGAAACCACTAGCATTATCTGTCCACAAGACTCACTTTTTTTGTCCAGACACAATGATGTGAGTTCCGTTTAAAACAAAGAGAATGCGGGCACCCTTGTTGGCAGAGACAAAATCATGTTCCTAGAAAAGGAAAATTTTATGAATGAATACGATGTGAGGACAAATGACATCAGCAAATACTTATTCTGGTGATGATCAATGTAAATTTTAAAAAGAGTTGAATGATATTCTGATGACATGCATTGTTTCAAAGAAGACTTAAATATTCTACATCACTTGGTAGAAACCTCATTTAAAGATTCCCTGTTATCTCTTGAAAAGTGGTTTAAATTCGGCTTTTTGTTTTGCAAGAATAATCCTACCATGATACTCAAGACAACTGACTCTCCAAAATTGTGACATATGGCTTTCACTAAATATTCTCTCAATCAAGNNGAACTGAAAAAGGTACTGTGCATCAAACTGAGAGAATGCTGCTTGTTTTTCAAACGATACCCTACTTCTGCTGATTTTAACATTGTAAAAAAAGTGACAAGATGATTTACAAAGATGACATCTTGTACTTAAATGAATGCAATAAAACTTTTAATAGTTGAATATTTTACTTTTTCAATAAGTATGCAACATATAGCTATTTTTAACTTCTAATGCAGAAAATTCAGAGCAAATTTATCAAAATAATTGGCCGTTGATTTAACTATCAAAGGTGAGACTAGACAGAAAAATTGCTTGCATTTATAGATTCAATACTGTTAATCACTTACCAAATCTTTGAGTCAATTTTGTGATGACTCAAACTTCTGCCCATCTCCATTTACTTGCCTCAATTACACTTCATTTACAACACCTTTGCTTCATTGCCTTCAAGTGTCTTTCTCCATTTCCCTCCATTTTAACTTTTGAATGTCTTTTATCTTTGCAAAAGATTGCGCAGTATTAAGAGCCAATTTATTTCAAGACTGTTTACTTTGAAAGGAATCGATTTGATATGACATAACAAAAGAACTTGAAGCAGTCTAATACCTGAACAGGGGAATCCGACACCCTTGGCTCGTACAACCTTATCTTTCCATCTTTACAAAGAGTTGTGACGAATTTGCCATCTGGACTCCAAGCTGCACTGAAAATCTAAAAACAAATATGAGAATTGCAGGTGACTCAGAGATTCTTTGCAAAGACACTTGCTGGACACTGGTTAGCAACTGCTTGGCTCAAGGTTATCTGAGTCAACAGACCTTTATGATTATCACTGAAATATCAACCGCAGCTCTAACATAATAGAAGTACAAGCTTCATTGGTATCCAATCATCCTTACCTTTTTTAAAAGGGGTACTAACATTTCTAAAGTTATAGTGAGTGTTAACACTTAACAAATGGCCATCCTAAACATCATGACATAGATAAAAAGATTTTAAAATTACATTTTCAGCAGAACATGGTTACAGATTGATCATCATCTAAAAAGTAGTCCTACATAACAAAGTTCAAAGAAAGACAGTTCAACTAGGACGAGATTTGACACTTCCTATTAAAAAGACTCTGACACATGAGGAGAAGTGGTAGAATACAGCTAGGGGAAAACTGAGAAGTTTAAAACAGAAACACTCTAATATCTTCCTTGTTTACAAGCCAAGGCATCACATATGTGCACACATACATAAATACACACATATACACAACATATGTCATCATGAAGACAACATTCTTTGCTTGCTTTCCACAAGGAATCCAAATGGAATATGCTATGAATAAGATGAAGGGTGGCTGCAGAAAGACCAGTTTATCTTCATGTTTTTGCTACCCTCTAATCAAGACTACTGAGCATGGCTAGGTGAAGGTTTTTAAAACCATCACAAGGGTTCATTAACATAACATACATGAAACTATGTCTGATGCTATGGTCACAAATAAGAGCT
>VJOZ01017641.1:0-12046 GCA_009801055.1 Stichopus horrens | reverse complement strand
ATGACCAATCACAGGGTAAGACTGCGATGACGTTATATGAATAAAAATAACGGTTCCCATGCTGTTCGTGTATTGCGTAATGCTGCAGAGTAAGCAAGAGTTTAGTGATAGTTGGTGTTTCATACAGCACATGCAGGCTACATATGAAACTGATCAGCCACACCTTCTCATACCTTGGAAAGGCAATAGTATTGAATATTTATATTTGATTCAATGAATATGGATGTTACAGACTTTCGAAGTTCTTCACCCATTTTGTTGCGAACTTGACTCATTCCTCAAAATTCTCCACATGTTTTGAGATAATCTTGNNAGTTATAACTCATTGTATGATACCAGTGGGGAATTGTTGTGAAATAAATTGTGAAAATAAACCCTGATTACCCCTTTAAGCCTGCCAATAGGAATCAGATGCGTTCACATTTAAGAATAAGTAAGTTTCTCATGAAGGTATTGAAGGATTAATACACTGTGCAGGCTCGAGAAGGTCAGATGGACGGTGTACATTCAGATCGGCCAGCAAATCCTAAGCCACCTTGGGTCACTGACATCTGTGATTGTTTGCATTACATTTACTGAGAGTGCAAGAGAGATTGAAGAAACCCCCAAAAGGAGGATTATTATTAGAAACGCACATGGACTGCGAGTTTCCTGAGCATACACTCTTCAAGAATTGACAGGGCTGATCATGAAGACTTGTAATCACAATGGCATTTGCTTCAAGCATCAAGAAGACAAAGGATTGCATTTGGCACCAACAGGAGTGAAACTGACATTAAGTTAACAGACACTGCCAGGCACTATTTACATTAAATCCATGGATTCATGATTCATAGACCTTTATGGATTTTGTTTAGCCTGCAACATGCTCAGAAATGTAAGTGACATTACAGTCATCAACTAGAAAAAAAATTAACAGATTAAGAATTGTGTTCTGTGGTATAGTAGACAGTTCAATGTCAAAGGTCACATTACAATCATAAATTGCATTACAATCTAATCATAACTTTTATCAAAAACACACCTCTGGCCGGTCTAATCTCAAAACTCTCGCCACAATGGAAGATGCATATGAAATTGTGGGTACTGGATCTGAAAGAGACGCCAGCTTTCTGCGATGGTCTATCGGTTGGTTAATTTAACAACCTAAAGTGAAGTCACTCTCTGCCAAATTTACTCTTTATAGTTCCCTGATGCTCATGACTATCCACTGTCACGGTTTATTTAAGTACTGCTGATATAGTTCACAGTGAAGGTGTTCAAATATAAAGAAAATCATTCTGGGTAATGGACTGTTTGGGAAATTTGAATGTTTATAATGCTAAGCCAGCAATTGCATGGTACTGTATGTGAGTTTTACTTTTTTGTTTTTTGGGAGTAGTTACTTCTTTGTACTTACCTTGAGGATGGGCCCAAGTGTCCATGTCTCCAGAATCCATTTTTGACTTTAGCAGGTATTGTAATGATTGTTCTTCTCACTTATCTATCAAATCAAAGGAAGTTAAGCAAACTTATGTAAAGCATTGTTTGACAGCTCTGATCTTTAGCAGATAAGATCTGTGATCATTAAAGTCAACATCCCTAAAAACACTGTTACAGGCCTATAGTTGAAATGAATTTCACATCACACCAACTGTGTGTGGCACAAGAAGTTGGTCTTTGGTCGTACACTAAATTGTATGCAATATACAATATAGTTGAACTTAGTGTCTCAATCAATGTAACATGGAAATCATACCAAATACTTGTTACACATCTCATAATCTGTTTGGTCCTGATTCTAATCAGTTAGTGAGAAGAAAATCAAGTGATATGCACAAAATTGGCTGCAAAAAAATGTCATGGAGGAATGGTATTTTCCTGCTACTGACCAAAATCTGATGGAATCAGGATGGCAAATTGTAAAAGGAAAAAAGGGTGCAATACAATAGAAAGTCAATAGGTCTGTACAGTATATATTAAATCATCTGTGTGACATGACTGGTATTGCATGTATGTAACATTTACAAATTATGATTAATATGAATTTTGTCCAGTTCTGATTCTGTTTGAGCACAGGGTACTGTACGTCTGGTTTATGTAGTACTTGATTGGGCTCTTTTGTTCAACATAATCAGTGCATTCAAATCGCCATCTAATCATCTACACTACAAAAGTGACACATGTATTGTCACAATCACCAAAACATTGCCAATGTCAACTAGGGCTGAGTTGGGTATTCGACTACCAGATCAAAACTCAAAATTCAGCTTAGCAAAACACTCAACTTCATATTTCACGAGTAAAAGCTTTTCTCTTTTTTTTACTCTGATCTCTGAACGGCAATGTGCGTTATGTCCCACAATAGACAAACAATACATACTAGCTGAAGTGTTATGGTGGTGTTTAAATGAAACTGGTAGAACCATTATACCCACCAATTTTGTCAGGGAAAAAAGAGAAATTCGGTTTTGGAATTACCAAAGTCTGTGATAAAAAAGCTAACATTCTGTGAAATTCTTTGTTGCTATGAATTAAAAATTCTATGGCACTTACATTGCGTGGCACTATAGAATCTTTGAAGTGAAGTGTATACCATAGCTTAGGTGTAAGAGCATTTCAGCACATAGGGCAAAAGATCAATCAGAAAAGAAAGCCATTGACATTGTCTTAGAACTAAACTTCTCCTTGAGTAAAAATGACACAAGCGTCATGTGAGTCAAACTGTATTACGTAGATTTTTTAAACTAAAATATGCAAAAGTGTCTTGTGAAAACAGAAAAGATTGTGTGAAGCCTTCCATTAATTTACAATAATCAAAATGGAGTGAAGGGGAAAGCGAATGGCAAAACCACTTCGTTGATTTCATCTGATCTGAAAGAGAACAGCCACCTACTTTGAGTTACGGACATCAAGTCATTTGAAGAAACATTTTGTACAACAATTTGTTGTTTACCAATCTTGAGGTTACCTTAAACAAACAGTTCAAAGCTAATTAATGATATTGTGATTACTTGACCCAAGATCACAGCTACTTACATTCTTAGTCATATCTATCTTCACTGGAACTAAAAACCAAATTGACATAATTACTACCACCAATTGCAAAATATAGTATCACACACATTTTCAGAGTATTCCTTACCTCAAAGTTCACTTGAAAGAGAATGCCAATCACCATCCAGCAAAAATAAACTCCCAAAATACGACTAACATTTTGAAAGAGACCTCATTAAAATAATCCAAAATATCTAGATGATTCTTAGCACATTAGTTTGGAAGCCAATAAACAATGCCACTGACCAGTAGGCCAACAAGCTAACCATCAAAATTGCACGACAAATAATATGAAAACCCAGCTGACAACTTTTCCCGCTACAAAGTTACACGACCTATCTCTAATGGTCATTTCTATCCTGTCTGAAAAATTTTCATCCTGGAAGTTGGAACACAACTTTCAGAATTACTGACCTCAGTATGAAATCAAGTTTTGGTAACATCACCAACTATATCAGGAATGTGTACAGAAATTTTAGAAAGAAACTCCATTGCCTTTTTTCTTTCAAAATGAACATTAGGAAACATGATTTTGATCCCAGACACTGTCCTAAAAGTTGATCAATCTTTAACAGGAATCATTAACAGAACTGCAATTTAAAACATCCCTGTTGTGGAAACCACTTGCCCCTGGCCTGAAACTGGTTTGACATCTGGGTTTGGCAACAGCCAGCAACCAGTATGGCCACTTCCTTAGTCCCAGTAACTGACAACTTGACAAGTGGGGCAGATCATTTGAAATGATATTCCTCCTGTTATGAACAATTGCCCATGAACCCACAGAAAGACACCAAGATAATAGGTGAAGAGTGGTGATCCAGGTAAATCAAGAAAGAAAGCTCAACAGAGAACACTACTTTTTCAACCATTTGTTGAAACTTCATGATTTTGCCCAAGAATCCTCTCTATTCAATCATGGGAGAATACCACAGATGACCCCTTTCATACATATGAACTTGAGGTACAGTTCATTGAACTTACAGTGTAAACCTCACATGTACCTTGGCTATCACTAAGAGAGATTGTTACTGTTACTAAATGTTAGTACTAATGTGAAGAAATACAACTTCTTCATGTCACACATACAATTCCACTGCTCAAGACATTGAGCACAGAGGACGTCAAACTCTTTTATTCACACATTGCACTTTTTTAAAAAAAGCTCTATAATAAATTAACACAAGTTTACAACTTTGCTTTGCTCGAGTTGTGTACAGAAATTATAATACACATTGCAGTTATTTTCTGCACTTTTACAAACATTTATAACGTACTGTATGCCATTTAATGCTTTCAATATGCCAATCTCATATTTCCAACTTTTATTGTAACAGATACTGTAAGTGTGCGTCCAAGGTTACTAATACTAGTCTAGGTGGCCCTATGACAAAATACGACGGTTTCTGCATGGCTAGGCCTGACTCAACTGTGTTAGTGTCAACTGTCACCTGCCGCTTAATTTTGACACTGCGTTAGCAGTACGTGGGCCAAAATACAAAATGTCGTATCTTTCAGCTTTTAACCTTCAAGGTCTTTTATAGAAAAACATTTTAAGAGTATAAATTACCTTCAATTGCCGATGATACCATTACTTTGAAATAACTCTCGGATAAATGTCAGGTAATTCTGGCTGAAAAAGAATTAATTACGTTGCCATTTGCCAGCGATGTTGTTGATTTTCCGGGATTCCCCTAGGTCATATCTCAGTCTCGTCCACTGATATGAATATTAAATAAATTTTGGTTGACTTATTAGTACACATTTGGACTATTGTTCAAAGGTCTACTATTTTATCACTCTTTCTAAATATAAAAGTGCATTTTTGTATGATATTATAGTAAAATAGTGGTGGATTTATTTTATTATTTTTCGTACCGTACACTATGAATCATTTGAGGGACTTTTACAATTGCGAAATGATAACGCAATAATAGCAGTCGGCAAACATGACTATGCAATCAACTTGACCATTTCTGAACACGAATAGTTGCTGCTGTTTGAAGTAAACATTCTAAAAAACGTAGAAACTCAGTTATTATCAATCAATCGTCTGCGTACTAGTCAAGACTTGTTCCAATATCGGTAACAACTTGAGCCGTTCACTGAGCCGTCGACCGGACGGATGATGACACACGGCTTTTTTTCACACACCCCTTCCCTACCCGAGGACGGTTACAGGGAAGGGGTGTAAAGGATCCGGACCCCCTTTTCTCCGGAATACGACTTGTAAAACTCTTGTTTGGTTAAGGGTGTCAGAAAATTTTGTCTGAAAATAGTGCAAATCATGGCATTTGAGAATCCTTCACAGTTTTCGGAAACTTGATAAAGCTCAATCGCAGTCGAGGTGTAAGAGCTCAGGAGATCCAGCCCTCTTCCATTATAATATCACACTAGTGCGAAAAATGCTGGTTCCACGTTCAAGTCACTTGAGGACTGACGAAAGTCTAAGAATCCCAGACTGGCGGATCCAAGGGGATGAAAGCAATGTTATAATCCCAAAAGGTGGAACATTTTTTTACAAGAATACAAGAACATTTTTTTCACTGTATAAATTGACTTTAACTGTATATACACTTTTGTTGCATCAACTTTCGAACACTGACAGAACTCCGTGGTCGGGGCAGGTTAGTCATGGGTTTTGCGGAGCGTCGTAAAAGTGCAAAGGGCGACTGCGGAGCCTAGAAAGACGATTTCCACCGAGCTAGGAGTATTTGTACTCACTCAATTTTTGGTACATTAAATTTCCCAAAATTTTAGCCAGACGTAAGTGATGAAGGAAGCGGATAATTGAGCCTCCCCCACTACTGCCCACTCCTAAAACCAGTTGCTGGGGTCTCTGGGTGGGGGCTTAGTCTAGACGCTAGGGCCCAATGAAAAAAAGTGAGAGCTAAAAGTAAAAGAAAGATTATGCATAATTCCTTAGAAGTATCTTCTAAATCAATCTGATATGTTTTCACTAATTGAGAAGAAATTGCAAACATAAGAAAGTTGTTGTCAAGACTGGTTACACTCGAAGAGTGCCGTTTCCGACCTTCTGGGGGCTTGTTAAGTCAAAATTTTTCTTGTACGCTTTGCGCCAACTGATGGTTCATGGCGCTCCTTACAGGCAGCACTACACGTGCATTTGTTGTGTTGAACCCCACCGCTCCCCCAGTTTGAAAAAAAAACATGTGCCCTGCCGTACAGGCTCGACCGTGACACCATTCAACAAAACGGAGAGCCAAATTTAGGAAAAACCCACCCCCACATCAGCCAACTAAACCCATGAACTGGTTATAGCAGAAATCGTGCGCAATAAGCTTAAGTGGTGCTTCTTCGACCCTGAAATGTGGTGCAGCATTCTTATGTTGGACGCGCAATAACTGGTCAGTGCATTTGAACTTGCACTGAACTGCAAATTGCCTCACCTGATATTCGTGAGGTATTTTTTACTTCGGGGTGCTTTCATATTGAGTTGGTAAAGCATACACAATGCTCTCTCATTACAGGCCAGCAAAGGATAAACATACATGCTTGCACATCATATTTCGTTTTTTAATCAAAATAAGGAGTTATGTTTATTGTTCATTCGTTTGACAATCAGGATATTTTCCAGCACATAGATTTTGCATAAAAAATAGCAAAAAAAAAAAAAGAGCAAAATATAGCGCCATTTTGTACCATAAACCTTCGAAATAGGGAAGGAACGATCTCCCCTTAACCCTCTACCCCAGGAAGCCGGCAAGAGTGTGGACGATGAAACGACTTTACCCCCTCACACCAAAATACCTTGCTACATCCCTGTTGAGGTCCATACTAGCATACCTAAGTTCATGTGAAGTCTCAACAACATATTCGGAAATGTGTCAAGAAAATGGGAACGGAATCGGTAGGGGAATCTAACAAACAAGATGTGTATTCCTTGATTTTATATAAGAAATCGAAAAAGATTGGAGCTTGTTCTCGTGGCCAGAGTATTAAGCTGTCTGTTGGAAAGAATCAGTACATACATGACTTACAATACTATCTAAAAAACTGAGTTATAGTAGTCAACCCCCAATAACCCCCCCCCCCCCGGGGGCATTTCTCCCAGGTTGTAGTACGTCTGCTGTCCATGTGTTCGATTATTTGCCTGCAGGTGTGATACGCAAGCTATCAATCAGGCCCTAATTCATCCTTCCGATGACGGGGGTGGATGCCTTGAGTTTGGGTGCGTTTCGATTGTAATTCTCCCAGGCTAACTATCAGGACCAGCAGCCCAACCCCCAGCTGGTCAGCGATGCTCAGTGGAACTTCACCTGCGACCGGATTTGTCACTTTGATCTCAATGTCTTCTATAATTTGTTGATAAGGATCTCCTGACATTGAATACACACTCCCATGTAAACACTGACATTACAAACTTCCGTATTTAGATATCTTTGTTTTGTTGGTAGAGCAAAGGAGAATGCGTGACTCATTTTACTCTTTTTCTTTTCTTTGTGACAGTGTAATTCGTAGTCATAAATCTGCGTGACGTGTTCCACAGTTACAATTGTACAATGACTCGACACACCCTGTCAAAGACGCATGGATTTCTAAGTGTAGAGGATTATATTACAAAATATAATTTAATTGCGTAATACTTTCGTGCTTCGCTAAAGTTTGGCAAATAGTTTGGATCCTCAACAGCAAAAGTGCAAGAGTTACCTCGCCAAGCACGGAGAAAATATTAACCTCTTTTTCAATTAGTTTTTACGCAAAAAGGATTAAATATTCAGAAACGATGATTGTGAATACATTGATGACTTTACCCTAACAACCCCATTTGATGTCATTTTGCTGACATTATAGCTTAATCATTGTACATAGGTGTGTAAGATAATGTTTTTTTTTTATAAAACTCGATGATAATATGTTTGTGATCATAAACTAGAGTCAAAAGGAATTTTATAGCATTTTAATTTTTAAAGTTTCCAACAGTAAGATCACAGAGAAAGTATATTTGAATTAAGAAACATTAGCAGAGTCTCATTAATGATGTTTACATCAGCATTTGTGTACTAAATATTCACAGTTATTTATCTTTAATATTTCTCATTCTATTTCTTTGTCTAATCGAGAATTATCTATTATTTTGAGGTTTAGCAATTTTTTTGGAAAGTAAGATGTAATATTTCAGACCTCAAGAAACTTAATTGTTGCAGTCAAAATACAAACAAAAACATGATAAGGTTTCATCGAAGGAACAAACCCCAACCATGATGGTATGACTCGATATCACCTCGTGTTCTATCATGCAGAACAGGGTATTCTGATTGATGATTTCAGCACATTATGGAAATTATTTTGGACTAGGTGCGTGTTAGTTGCATGCATGCTTTTAATATTCAGTTATTGAAGTCGTGGCGGCCTCTTTTATGAATAACTTGTGCATGCGCATGGAATTGTTTACTTTCAATTTTATTCAACGTCGGTGGAAAAAAAAACTTTTAGATTATGTAAATTATAATTATGACATTCATGGGTTCAGTGTGACTTCACAAAAAAGAATGAGTGTGCGTTTCAATTGCAATTGCGGGCGCAACACTCGTGAAACGAGAAACAAACAGCGCCCTCTTCGGACGCTTTTAACTGCATTTCACCCTAATCTGTCATCATGGACAACAAGAAATGTATTCGCGAAGAGTTATGGATGCAATCAATGATGTGCAGAAAACAATGCTCACCACTGCCTCTCCATTCGTGTATTAAAACCTCTTGTACTCGAGATGAGAATTAAATATTTTCCAGCTCTAGGACTATTATTTTCATGTAAAATTCGAATCTCTAGAATAAAAGAACCTCGTCACATGCAGAACCAAGAATCTCTGAATTAAGTGATAGTTAGATTAAAACTTTCATTTGAGTGAATGTAAAATAAGGTTTTAACAAAGTTTTTGTAATTAATGAATTAACAATTCCATGCATGCATTTGATTTCATTATGTAACCTGAACTCTTGACGTGCTACCTGTAAAGGCCGATCTAGGTCATGTGTTAACTTTTTCACTTGTCTTTCCAAATTCAACTGGAGTATTTAAAGATTAATCTGGTCGCTGTAGTGAAGACATGAATGCTATATAAAAAATAGTATTAGATTCAGCAAGAGCCTGCATCAGGTTTATAAAGTCAGGGTAACTGGGGGGAGGGGGCGGGGAGGAATTCCTACCCCACTTTCGTGTTGGATAGCACTCGTGACATCAGAACTAAAACTAAGCCCACTTGTGCCTTGCAAGCATTTTAGGTTCCAGTAAAAGTGTTTAATCTAGGGTTAGTGCTGCAGCATCGGCGATATATGGGTGCATTGTGCATGTTAATTGTGTTTTGTTGTCATGCCCCTGTAAGGTTATACCGTCGGTAAGCTACTGCAAAGGCGGTTGGTGAGAACACTTTAAATTACACACTGCTTACTCCATGGTGACTTATTTTCAAGGTTACTGGCTGCACATATGATTAATCATCGAAACCCATAGTTTCGATTCTTGGATTAACAAGCCTGTGTGTGTGTGTGTGTATCGTGTTCATCTTTTCCCCCTGCAAAATAGTTGCGTTATGCGTCCTTGCACACACATGTCGTAAAATGCAGATTCACCGCAGAGTTTTCTATTGCTTTGGTAAGTGCTAATCCCACTTTAGCCTACTTGGCAAGACCCTTTGAATTTGATGATTGTGTGTAATACCGGCTATGGTACTTTTCGAAATGTAACTGCAGACATTCACTCAGGGAGAATAGATTTGATTGATTGCTTGCTTCAAGTCGTTTTTGTTAATGACTGGAATAGTCTGCCTGATTGGGTTGTAAATTCGACTTCAGTACATAGCTTCGAAGGTAACATTGATAAGTTTTATTGTGACTGTGACAGAATCTAACTACAGTATGCCTGGATATATTGGATATTAGTGTGGTTTGGGTTTTCTTTCGGGGGGTCTTTAGCTTTAGTAGACTGGACATATTAAAATAGCATGAGCAACTTGTGTTGGGGGAAAGATTGGTGGGTCGGGAGCATCTTGCAGGTACAGGATTTTGCCAATTGGGGATGGTATTATTTTTTTGTTATTTTGTTCCCTTATTTTTTGTCTCCATTTTTTTTTGTGAACCCATGAGTACTGTACGTACAAGCTCTGCAGAATCCAACATTGATTTAATACATGAGTAATCCAGCAAGTACTGAACAGTGTAAAGTAGTACACCATAGGTAATTGAAGCAAGGGCAAGTGCTTGCTTTGCTGATTTGTTTGATCTGTGACTAGGGGTGTAGGTTTAATTTTGAGAGGGGGGAGGACCAAAAATTTTCTGCCATGTAGTCAGAGCCCTGGGGTTTGTCCTGGAATGGACTGAGAAACCCCTCCACAGCCATGTGCATGCAAACATATACTGTATTGCACAAACTGGCACTGTGCTCAGTTATCAAGCAATTGTGAAACACAATCTTATTTGCTTTTTTATATATCTCATGTCAAAATCTACAGTTTTAAATGGTTGCACCAATATATGCCACTGTATAATCAAAAGTATTGTGTGCAGTGTATCCACAAATTGTTTTGATTTTGATAGCCAGTGTTCTATGTTCCATTTTTGAATGGTACCATTGAAGATGGTCTCACAGTAGGCTTTGTTGATGCAGCCGAATGGCAATGATTCTATTTATCTTCTCTTGAAACAATACAGTTGGCAGAATGGGACATGCCTTGAGGAGGTTCCGCCATGATTCCTCTCTCTCACCGAGAATCGTGCGGAGGAAAAGTGATTTCCAGGAGAAGTTCCCTGATCTTCATGAGCTGCCTCCAGAATTAGCTCTCTTGATACTGTCAAACTTGAATGCAACTGATCTGTGTCTGGCGATGTGTGTTAATGACTTTTGGAGACAACTTGCCCTTGATGACATGCTTTGGCAAGGGTAGGCAATTTTTGCACTATATTTTTTTTCTGTTGCCCCATTTTCAGCTCATTCACACTTCGTACCTCAGAAACAGGATATGATACTTAGAGTGTGAGACTGGTCATAGGTGACAATCTCAGAAAAAAAGGCAGAAATACATAAACATGTCAAAAGTGGTCAACTCCAGTGCAACCATCATCAGTACTGATTTGTGCATTACTCATATGGCTGCCATCTCCTGCAGTATGAGTCTACATTATTTACAGCCAGGTCTATAACGATTGTGAAAAATTGCTGATTTTTGTTTTGTCTTCATCATAGCATCTTTCTTTGATTTGGGATTAGATGTATCAGTTTGTATCCCTTTGTTTAATTGCTGTCCAGAATGAACTCTGATTAAATGGCACTTGATGAGGAGTTGCAACAGTGTTCTTCTGTATGCCAGTATTATACTGTGCTATCAATCCTTACAGTAAGTTAAGTACTGTATGACAGGGGTTGTTATACCAATGTGTGTGTCATACCTTATACAGATCTTCTCTCTGATGGAGAAATGCAAAGTTCTAAATTGTTTGTTGATTAAATTGAATTAACTTCATTCTCATAAAATTTATGAATTTCCTTCTGGCATTACTTGAGTTGGTCATAGGCAGTGAAAGAGGCAAAAGGTGTTTACAGATTGGTTTGACCCCAAAATTTTATCGATAGTTTTTCTTTCCTCCATTGTCTTTCTCCTACCTCACTGGCACTATGCAATATTTGACCTCAGCTGATATCTATCCTTTATCAAATACAGCATAGAAGCTACATCAGAAGTTTTTTCTGTCATCTTAGCATAGCAAATATCCAAACATAAGCAATCATAAGTGTTCATCATTTGATTCTCTTGAAGACTGTGCTATGCTACATGGGGATCTGTCTCTGCATATGACAAGAAGAGTGGGCCTAGAATCTCCTACCGTGAACTCTACCAGAGGCTTGATGACCATTCTCTGCTCTTCAATTGGAATGCAGAATTGGTAAGAAAATTGATGTAATAGCCACCTTTGTGCAACACTTCGCTTAACACTTCTAAGTTCTGTCAATAATACTGTACAGTAGTGTGCTCAATCAAATTGGTCACCCTTATTG
>VJOZ01017637.1:0-14560 GCA_009801055.1 Stichopus horrens | reverse complement strand
CAAGTAAAATCACAATTAAAAAAACAACAACAACGACAAAACCCAGGAAAAACACTAAATATGAAAACATAGTTAAGAAAGCAGAAAACCTTGTCATTAGAAAAAGTCGAATGACATTTTCGTGGACATTGTGTAGTTACCAGGGAGAGGGGGAACTTGGGTACTTGTCACACCTTTTGGGGGGTGCACCAGTATGTTACATTGACCACTATCACGTTCCCTCGGCAAAACGCACATTGTACATTGGTCTCTGATCAACACATGCAGACTATCATGTTGAAACATGAGAGAGACCATCTACATACTACTGACGTGGTAGAGAAGTGATCCCTCTCAATAGGGGCTTCCATATCACTGGATCTGGGGGAGTCAGCGATGATCCCAGGATTTGGTGACATTGCTTAAATGCGAGACACATCACACTGGAGGTTTATCACTCTGTGATAGTTAATGACAATTCTGACAAACAATGCGATCAATCGATAAACAATCGAAAAACAAAACCAAGCAAATATGTCGCATGTCACACCCGGTGACATGCTGGCATCAATGACGAAGTCATTTCTTCAAACCCCCCCCTTCCACCACCCCTACCTTGATTGTAGGTTATGTTTCTTGGAAGCAAAAAGGTTTTGCATCAGTTTACCAATCAGGAAATGAAAAAGGAGACAATGGTGAGTTGATACAAAGAGAATGAATTTGACAAAGACATCACTGTCTCTATGCATATACTGAGAGGGTTTAATTAATCCACTGGTATTTACAAATGGCAAAGGCACATGGTGATAACCAAAGCAGGATTATCATGACATCATAAGGGTGGCCAAACAAACGACAAACTTGCTTCGCAGTGTCGCTTCAGAGCGTGTGGGTCTTCCAATCTCTCCCACCCCCCATACTCACCCCCTGTGTCATTCATTTTTTTTTTCTCCACAATGTGACTAAACATCCCTGGCTACAGGAAGTACAAAATGATGTTAACAATCCGTAGCTGAAGACACCGCCAGAGTTGCAGTAACCTATTAGTGGAGAAAGCAAGGTGTTCTCATTTTCACGAAATAAAAAAGATACATCCGTCCTGCCAGACAACTGCGGGAAAGCTTGGCTATTACCTTCTGCGACGATCACTAAACTCAGTTATGTGGTACTTAAAGTGGCCTCTCTGAAAGATAACACAAGCTCCTAACACTACTGAGACAGCACTCCACATGGCCCCCTCAAACATGGAAGAAGCAACTGCCTGCAACATCCTCGACCGATAACGGAATATTCAAGTGTATTAAGAGAAAATACAACTTAAACACAACATAGGAGGAACTTATAAGGAAAAAAGTAAAAAAAAAACAAACAACAAAGCAAACGTGAAGGAGAAATAAGAAATCAGCATCATTTCCAGTTAATATCACCCGCAATGATCCAGACAGCCAAAACACGAAAAACCTTTATCCTTCAGCTTTTAATACCTCCAATTCTTGGTCAAACATGCTTTACATTTATGAGACAGATATGTGAAAGCATGTGTAGCGACATGCACAGAGACAGGCCATGATGTCATTTCTTTTCTTTTTTGTGGTTAGTAGCTATAAATGAGACAAGAACTTTAATAATTGGATCAATTTTGGGGAGAGAAGAGTAGTACATTCATTGGCTTACATATACTTCTAATTAAGTACCAGTATAGTAACATTGACTTCTTATTATATTAAGTACAAAACTTTTCAAATTAAGTAACCAGTGACATTGAGTAACAGTTGCCAGACTGTAAGCCCCACAGACAAATACCCCCTAGTCTTTTCCCACAAGGTGCAATAACACCAACTTGGGGGCTCCTTTCCAAGGGGTATCTGTTTGGCGGATACTCCTCCGGTACAGTGCGTCTGACAAGCAGTGAGTAGTACATTGTCAAAAGACACTGAAAATGTGTAGGTCATGATGTAATCAAATTAAATGTGGTTGTCATAGCAACTGCACATGATACAAATGTAAACTGACCAAACTAAGCTGACCAAATAGAGAGTGCTAAGAACTCTAGAGTCTGAACATCAGTCTATGACTGCGCCACTGACTATAAATGTCGCGCGAAACATAACAGTTATTGAGACAAGGAAATGTCACAAAGTCAGTTGCAATGGAAACACAACTTCTGTACATTTGATACACTTTCAGAACCTTGTAGGTTTGAATTACATCATCATTATTTTCATTACATATTTATTAACTACAACAAAACAGAATGTTAAAAAACTTAAAAAAAAAAAACAGAGAAATGCATCAACTCCTTCACCATGGGATCTACATATTTAGCCATTCTTTTAATTATCATATTGCTGGGGTACCAGCCCCTGTATACTGTAACCCATGATGTGGTCACAAAACCACTTGACTACAGGTGTGGCCAAGGAAGATTCACAGCTGATAAATGACGTTGTTACTTGTTTAGAGCAAATCGATACACTTTTAACTTATGACAAGAAACATGCAGACAGACATTACAAAGCTGACAGACAGACAGTGAGACAGACACAATGGAACTGACAGACGACATGCAGCTGACAGACACCATGTGACTCTCCTCTCTTTAAGTGTCATCAAGTTTTCTTATGACTTAGAAGTTATAGTTTTCTCATTCCTGTGGCAAATTTTCATTTCCCAAAGTGAGAAAGATTTTTAATGTTTTAGTGAGTGGGTGGGGCAAACGCAGGATGGATGCCCAAGAAGTGATGAATAGCCGTAAGTATGGATCTATGACACTGCTATACCACGGATGGATGGATGGATGAATGGTCCTTTGAAGTCAATGATTTGTTAACAGAACCATTTGAAGAAATAGACCCCAAATTAATTTCCACTACATGGAAAGTGCCAATTTTTTCAAAAGAATTACGAAAACCCCACAGAGGTGAGTGGACACGGGGGTTTGGAGTGCTTCATGGATTTGAACCAAATGACAAAGTTCACCCTCACCAAATGAGCAAAGCTGGAATATTCTGCCAATTAAGTAGAAAGATATGAATATAAATCGGAATCAGAGAACACTTCTGCGACAAAGTAGATCTACTTGTTGCTAGTCTTTCTCTCCCGTCAAGTCTGACGTATTTGATCAAATTGATGGATGCACATGCACGCTCAGTCACAGACAACACTGTAACCGTAAGTTTCATAAATAAACAGGATGGGGTTTAACATCTGACACGGGAGTCCAAACAAAAAGGAATTTGTGCAGTGACACAGTATGCTTCTTATCACAGTTTTCAGAAATGTGGAAAGTAGCAGCAAAAGTATGAACATATATCAGTGACAAAACTCACAGGACTCGACTTCCACACGGCAGGTTTCTATCGCGAAAAAAAAAAAGGTTAATAATCAGAATGAAGCAGATCGTGGTATTGAAGGTATATTTAAACCACTGATGTAACTAAATACACAACAACAGCTAGGACAGGTAAAGAAAAAAACAAGCCATAAATGTCACCCTTTCAAGATCATACAAAATAAAAAAATACTCTGCCATTGGACTGCGTTAGACTTTTGTCCCTTAGGGCAAATTATTGAATATTGAAAGGTAACATGTTTGTGGTCCGTCCACCAATTTTGTGGCCTTTTGTGGCCATTCCATGAAAAGATTCCTACATTTGTTCTTCGAATGTTAGATTGTAAACTCTAATCGATCCGGTGGTCTAGCAGACATTAGTACGTTGTTGAATGGACAATGTGTCAACAGATTTTGGTCATTATGAGGTTGTTCGCTGAAGTCGCAAAGCAGATTGGCATGCAGGAATTTGGCAACGGTCACCAGAATGACCTCAGAGCAAATTGTACCAGTTTGAAAGACATGTGCGGAGAACACACATTTCGAAGTTACGGTGAATGCATTCACTGAAAGACTAGGCTACCTCGCCTACCATGGAAATTTCACACAGTTGGTCACAATATAGCACCTAACACACCGAAAGTGCAATAGGATCCTGGAATGTCCTGCCTGAGAGAGGGGGGAGGGTGGGGAGAGATTCAAAAAGGTCATGAAGCAGTCTGCATTCTTAATGTTTTGGGGTTGACAGGCAAGTGGTGGAATGAAAAGGCACTTTGAATGACTAAGAAGAAACAGAAAGCATTATCTACTCGCGAGGAGATTTCGACGCGAAACTAAATTTCGTCAGAATTTTGGATCAAGGCCACATCAATAGGGAGTATGTGACTTGCAAATTTACAGCCAATAAAAACAATTACATCTTATTACTCCATATGACTCTATCAGAACAAAACATGTCTTCTCATTTGGAAAACTGACAGCCACGTTCATGTAACACTCCATTAACATGGGCAAACAGACAACCTATATTCTTGTCCACATCGGATGATAAGTGTGACTACGTGCCTCGAGGAAACAGCAATATGCAATGTCCTATAGGGGATAGAACAGATGCACATCACTTTGTTTCTGAAGCCGTGCACAAAATGCGCATGTCCAAGAAGATGGGGCTAATCTGCATCGCACTCTGACGTGACAGAAGCCCTTGCGTCGCCCACGTGTCACGCTCGGGCACTCCACAATTCTCTCCACAGAGTAGGAAGTAGCTGGCTTTGTTATATCCTTTACCTCAAAAACACACAGATGAAGATATGAATAAAGAGTAAATACTGATACGTCAAGCTACTTTCGAACCAGGTGAAGAGAGAGATCTTCGATGATCTCATTTCAACAGGCAACCTTCGTTTAGCCAAAGCGGGGAAGAACTGGTCCACTAAGAGTCTGGACCTTCTGATGAAGCACGGATATCACACACGTCTGGCAGTGCACGATTCATCAGAGATGTACAGTAAGTTACCCAAAGGTCTTTTCACCGGGCTCAGACACCGCATCCCCCCATAGTTCATCAAGGCCATGAAGAAAGAAGGAGATCTTTGGTTAACAGTACACTGCTTTGTAAAGGACAAAATCTTCAAGTGCTTGGGGGGTTTTTTTTGAGAGAAAGAGAGTGGCAGAGCAAATCCCATACGAATGAACTATACTAGTTTGGATTCCAGGATTTTTGTCTAGATGCATCTCTTGGGTATATGAGAGAATGGTACAAAAATGAATACTAGCTGTCTTTTGCACTGACCTAGTAGTTGAGATGATGACCTTTGACCTCAATGTCTGACCATTTTTCTAACCCGGTCTAGTTCCACTTGCATGTTCATCCTCAGTTTCTTTTCTTCGTCTAGTTCTTGTACCATATTTTCCACTTCTTTCTTGAACTCTGTTTTCATGGTGTTCATTTCGGATCGTAAAGCCGTTATCTCGGACCGCAGTGCCTTTAATTCATTTTTAAGTTCGTTTGTGGCCTGGTTCGACGCGGCGCCGCCCCCGCCGCTACCTGTGCTCGATGGCGATGTGAACGGCTTTGCACCCACGGGAGACTTTACTGAAGCTGAAGTTTCGTTGACCTACAGAAAAAATAAAAAGCAGACAGACAAATGCAACATATTCAAAGTGAAGACTGTCCAGTGGTACTTGACCTCACAATATTTCCAACCAAAACATCTACCACCACCAAGACACTCCTGTCACCAACAATGAAATTACAAAAGGGAAGATGTTACAACCACAAGGACAAATAAGTCAACACTGGTATAAAAACATGTTCAACACCCTTTTTAGAAGAATTACTTTCATGTCTTCCTCTTCAAAGATATCAACGATAATTACATCCTACCCTAAATCGAAAAGAAAGGATGGACATGCATGTCTACTATTCCTTGTGATCCCAAATAAACAAGACCCTTCCACCGGAGGAGGCACTACACTATGTTTCAGAAAGTGAAATAATGTTCATAAATCCCTCACCTCTGCTCTCTTCATAGGTGACATAGAAACAATACATGAAAATCTAACGGGGTGTTTTTACTCCTAGCATCACTGTTCAGGAAGTGATGTTTCTTGTTGCCATTCATTCTTATAATTCTGTATTAAGACATACACTATTTTTGTTTCGTACGACTTCATGAATATTCAAAGCATCAAATCCACCAATCCTCACATGATATCATTCATGTTTATCCATTCTTGTAAAGTACCTACCCTAGCCATTTTATATGGCTATCACATCATGTTCTATCATGCAGAAAAGGTCTTCTCAATTTTGGCACATTATGGAAATTTTGTGAGGACTAGGTGAACCAAAAGATAACCCTTTGCCTGCCTTACACCCCTTTTCATCTTTCAACAGATAACGATTTAAGTAGTACTGTATGCAGTAGGAAAACACTTTCATTTATTATTGCACTTGCAACACATTTAATCAAAGAACCATTTTTTGCATACAGTGAGATACACCTAGATCACATGCAATATTACCCCAATGTTTACTTCAGAGCATGTATTATCCTTCTGACACATGACGCTATTACGTGATTTTAGCTTAAGCCTTCACTGTATGTATGCTTTCACTCACTCAGTACTTACATCTTGTTTATGCATGATATTTGTAACACGACACGCACTGACAACTCTGATGAATTTTTCTCCTTTATTCTTCGGTTTCCTTTTTAACCATTCTGACTGATAGATACCTTCTACAGCGTGCTTTTTATGATAAATAATGTACGTACATTTCTGCTGCTCTGATGTGTGAATTGGCTTTGCATGAAGGTTTTTATGCTTCGTACTGATAAAGGGAATTAAATCATGTTTAATAGTACCACATACATATATATAGATATGCATTGAAATGCTCAGAAGTGTCGTCTCAACCCCCCCCTCCTCCCTTCGACTGGGCTCCTTACCATTTTGTAAGAAGATACATTGCACATATATTAATATTCACGTACACATATATGTTTGCTGCTCTGATACATATTTTTTTTTCTTTGCTTCACACAAACTTTTCAATGCTTTACACCAAGGATTACAATTTGGATTATAATTACACGCGTTGACTACTCAGAGGGCGTTCTGCTTTGAATGAGCTTTTTTCTTAACCTTTGCTTGATGGATACCTTGAACCTCATGTTTATTCATACACAGTTGATATACTTAGGCATCTTTCATTTTGCATGTTTTCTGTGGGTGCGTGTTTCTCCCTAATGAAGTTTCAACACATTTTATCTCACGTTTATTCAGAACGTACATTTTACCATATCTGCTGACAACACTGATGTCAGATTAACTTCATCAGCCTCTTCATGCATATTCTGTCTCATTACTGTAATGAATATTCATAATATACTATATAAAGTATATTGATTGCTGCGTTACATTTGTCTCTGCTGGGATGACCAGAGTTTTGTCAGCTTCAGCAGCAATAAGTATGTCAGACACAATGCCTATCCTGCAATAAGGTTTCATTGACAGGGTTCCTGAACCTCACAAAAAAAAAAAAANNCCAAATTGCTAATACACCTACAAGAATTTATTCAGTGATTCGGGCCACAAAGACCATGATAGAAAGAAAACACCTTTGGTTGATGACAAAAAAATAACTGTTCTAAATTTCATGACTTTTCCAAGCTTGGAAACTGAAGTACTTTTCCAGGGTTCTGCAGGAACCCTGCATTCATCAGGGGTGTATTCAAAGCACTAGGCAACATTCCAGTATCTTTAGTGTCTAGCCTGGCAGTCACATAGTGTATCTGTTAATACTACACACCCAACACCACTACAGATGATGTAGTTGTGGTAATAGTTCCTAGGTAGTCACAAATATTTCGGGACAAGTTTGTTCTTAAATGTTGTATTTGTTCTTTAAATGTTTGTTCTTAAATGTTTGTTAAAAGTGTGGTGCTATCCAAGCGGTTGTAAACAAGGTAATGGGCCTCCTCTTTAAATCAAACTTTAATATCTAAAGTAACATCTGTACCACGGCAATGCTAGCTGGTAAATTATTATCAAGACATTTTGATGACTTTCTTTTCGTGCATCAAGATTTAGTGCAGTCGTCCCCTTGCCTATTGGATATTTTTTTTTGTCAACGTTTGCTAATCCAATGGGTAATGGATAGTGTAACCATGTTTTCTTATTAATCCATCTCATGTCCCACCACTGAGCAACACTGGTGCAAATTATTTTCTACATCCAGCCACCATGTTGCAACTGGGTGATAATTTTTTCAACATTTGATAATCTAATGGCTTACGGATAGTGCAACCATGTTTTCTTATTAATCTCTCCGATGCTGCACAACTATGGAGCAACACCGGGGCAATGGGATGATTGATTCTGCAACATTTCATCATCCAACAATTTATGGAGGGTGCTCTCTTCTTCTCTTTTAGTCTCTCTAATGTTGCACCACTACTAAAAAGCAGCACTGGTGAAAGTTATTTGTATTATGCCCAGTCACCACATTGCAATTGGAAGATCACTTCTGCAAAATTTGACAATCCAACAACTCAGGGGGAGTGTCACCATGTTCTCGTATCAGTCCTTCCCATGTTGCAATACTATGTGACCTCGGTGCAAGTTTTTCTTTAAAAAGGCCAGTCGACATGTTGCCAATGAATGATTGTTTTTCAAAATTTGATAATCCAACGATTTGTGGTTTGTGTCAAAAGGCTGTCTTTTTAATCCATCTACTGCTGTTCCCTTAGGCAAAAATGACCCAAATAAATTTTTCAACGATCAGACACCTTGTTGTGATAAATTTTCCAACATCTCAAGTCCTTAAATTGTAGTCACCATGTTGTTGGGATGGATAGGTCTCTCTAAACAGTCACTGCTGTTTTCCTTGTTATGTTATTTTTCCTGGATCCCTTGTTAATAGTGCTAGACTGCACAGTGACACACACTCTCTCTCCATCTCAGTGCACAATGCATGTTAAAAGAGCATGCTCAAGGGATTATCTATGACATGCAGAACTTTTAGCAATCCCTTTCAAATATTTCTACTGCATTCTGCTTTTGCAATTTAAGGAAAAAGAGATCTTTGCAATTGATCTATGTTTAGTACAATTTTCATTTTCTTCTCTTTTTTTTTTCCTTTTTTTTTGCATCGCAGAACTAATAACATATAATAATACAAACAGAAAGCTAATTCTCTTCATCAGGGGGGCCAAACATGCAAGCAAACATTATAATGTCATCAGTGACACTGGTTGCTTCTAACATTGTGTTCTCTTTCGATTTCCCCATAAACCTCTAGTAAACAAGAGCAGAGTAAAAAAAAGGAATAAATCCAGACTTGTAGAACCACTCAGAGAGATGGCACTAAATTTTGATCGTCAGAAAAACGTTTTGGGTTATTGAGTGTTCCAAAGACCAAAATGGTGCCTTCCCATGAACACTTTGGCCCTCCAAACAAAGAGAATTAGTTCTATACTGAGACACCTTCACCTGTTCACCATTTTCCCGTGACGCCACTGGCGGTCTTCTTAAGGATTTGGACTTGAGATCCTTGGACCAGGGGGGCAGCTTGGAGGCTTCAGGGGCAGATGATGATGATGAGGAAGAGGAGGAAGAGGCAGCGACATCGTTTTGCAGATTAGTAGCAGATGGAGACTATGTACGGGAGAGGAAGTGGTTATGTTACGACAGGCAACCAAAACAAAGGAAAAATCGGACGTCACAACGACAGGTTTGGCTTAAGAAAATTCCCCACAACGTCATGCAAAGTTATGTGCAAAATTATGTGCTGAAACATGCAAGGAGTTGCTCGCTGCTTATTTAGCCTTTTAGTTTTCAGCAGCTACTGAAGCAAGCCGTTTTTGCAATTAGCAAACATTTTGACAGAACTGATATGTCGGCAGTGAGAACGAACACAGAATACGAAAGGAGGCAATGGTGCTGTAGGTTCTGACTGGAGGAACACAAGAACGGCTTCTGAGTCAAATCGAGGAATGAAGAAGGAGGCATGAGAGAAATCAAACATGTCGACAATCTCAGCAGAGTGTCCGTTTGACGTAAATTTTCTAAAACAGTAATGAAGAGATGTTAAACTAGCATTATGATGTAAACATAATGTCACTGCATTGCAAATAAAAAATAGAAACACAATGTAAAATGTCTTCTTATTATCTATGAGAGTATAAAGACATCAGAACCATCCATGACGACTAACGACCCTAGGGGGAAACAGCTGACTGCTCATATGTACTAATTAAATGCATATACGGGTAGTCATGGCTACCAAGGGGGGTCACCATCAGCAGACACATATGGACTTTTTTAATAGGTCAGCCAATTATACTTCAGAGCAATGAGTGACTAGAATTTTATGAAACTGCTTGTATGGTATCAAAGACAGTTTCACCAAACATTACATGAAACTGTGGTTTTCTTTTCATCAAGGGTTAGGGGAGAGTTTCTTTGGACAATGGATATTGCATGATCTATGTGCTATTCTAACATTTACCATTTCTAAAACAATCAATAATGCCCACATACTGTTAACTCCAGGTAGGGTGTATTAGTTTCAAATCATTCCTGATTTATTATTTCCTAATTACACGGAGCGGAGCCGCTGAAAACTGACTCTGCACTTTTAGTCGTCGTAGTCGTCATGACCAGTTCACAGATACGATTTCGCTGATGGTATCATTATAAACGTAAACAAAACGATAGCACACATGCGAGAAAATGAGCGTCACTGTTTCAAATGTACCTTGACCATTGACATGTCAGCAGAGTGCTATCATGCAAGCCATGATTAAGTCACACATACAAAGAGCAACAGATTCACTGGACATGACACATGCACCTAAATTTCCATATTTGGTAAATGGTGGCATTTTCTGTAATTTTGGGGGTAAAAATTACCAGAAGATGTGACAAGTGGCCAGTAGTTTCACGTGTAATTTTAGCAACTCCTGTCGAGACCAGTTCCACGGCAAACTGAGGTCAAAGTCGAATGCACACCACAAGTGCGAAGATACAAATGTTATACGTACGGCTAAGTGCCATACGAAGTAAGCGCTCACATTTTTTGGGCATCGAGCATTTCACTCGACACCACGTCTAGTTTTTCTTCCAAACTTTCACTTACTTGAGTTGAAGGTAAAGACAGTTTGATGCCACACGAGGGATACATACGTTACCACCTTGTGACCCTCGTGAACTTATTCGACACTTTTGATACGAACTCTTCCCCGTGTGAGAAATTAAAATGTTACTCCCTCACCGACGAGATGGGCAAATGAGTCCTGAGATTAAGCAACAATTCCAACTTCCTAGGTGGAGTAGCCAAGGGCAACGTGGACCACACTTAATGATGGACGTTTAGATGCTTCTTCCTTTTCTTTTGATTAATCACTAGTGAATCGATACGGATATACGGAGTTAGGTAACAGAGAAGAATCAAACNNATATCGTTGCCTTCTCTAATAATATGCTGTGCAGTGAAAAAAAAAAAAAAAGAAAAAAAAAAAACAGGTATTATTACATGAAAGTTAAAATTCATGGAGATGCCCTCCTAGTTTGAGAAGAACAAACCGTATAATTTGACAGACAAGGGGAATTACTCTGGGCTGATTAACAATGCGAAAGTGAAAAAAAAATTGGAATTTAAAAAAATTAGGAAATCTTTCACCTCTATATCGAAGTTAACAGTACCCAGGTATGTTCTGGATGGATGGATTTTTAAACAATAAATTTCTGGTACACAGTGATGTATTGCACCATGGGAAATCTATGATGTCACGCAGACAACTTCTCAGATGTTCTCTGAGTTTCTGTAATTTTTTTTTACTTTTTAAAAAAAATTTGAAAGTCATTTTAAGGTCACTCTAAATTAAAACTCAATTTTTCTTCAATGGAACATTTCAGGAATGAAAACTCACTCAAATTTCAAAGAACAAAGGCATCATATATTGCAATCTTAAAGGCCAGTTGTAAAACTTGTTTGACCAGAGTGAGTTCTTCTTCAAACAGCTAAATATTGAGATATGAACAAGATATTGGTGTAAGATTTAAGATTTTACTTTCCATTTTACGGTATTCCTAAATTGTTATTGGAAATCCCATAAACCAGAACTCTTTAGAAGAATTGTAGTTGTTACATTTTGGCACATTGTACCTTTTAGTAGATGTTGCTACAAACAGAGGTATGCATCTCAAAGTTAATTTGTTCCTTTTTTTTAGGAGATAAGTTATTTAAGAAAGATGAAGAAATTTTAGAAGAGGCAAGAAAGGAGTACATCTTTTAGATGATTGTGATGTTGTAGTTCTGTATGTATGTAATGTTCACAGTAATGTGTACACCACATGACACGCACCACTAGTGGTGTTTGATGACCAATGTTTGCAAGTGTAAGTACTGAGTAAATTTGACCATATGCCATAGATACACTGGTGGTAGCTTTCTCTTGTTTTAAGCGTCATGGTGGCTTCGAATCAATCTGTCCATCACATGTTACACCAGTGGTGGCAATATTTGAAAGAGCAGCAGTGAATATATTTGACTACATTCTGTAATACACTGGAGGTACATTTGCATGTTTCAAGTGAAATTTAATGGTGGCTCTGTTTCTAAAGCACCACCACATGTTACACCTAATGGTGGCAAAGTTTGCAATCTGGTAGTTACTTCCAAATGTTTCATATATCACTGATGGGCAGGAGGGTGGAGGGCTCTGACATCTGAAACCTTCTGTTGAGCTACACTGGTAACAGACTGACTCCAGATGACATCCCAGACACGGGGTGTATAATCAGAGGCCAAAGATTACATAGAGAATAGAAAGGTGTGGCATGGTTTAAAACGGTTTTCATCTGACTACTGAAGCAGGTGACAATTTTTGAAAGAAGATACAAGTTAAGTCTTGAGAAGATAAATGTCACAGCTGATCAGAGTTCAGTTTAAATTTTAGGCAATGTTTTGTCATTAAATTTTGTCAGATGTTGCTTAGAAAGGTATACGCCACATGGTGTTTTCTCATGCAGGAATTGCGGAGTAAGTTCGACTGTCGTCAGCCATATCGTGTATGAATTTGGTGAACATATTTCAACTGTGTACGTAGATGAAGAGGAAGAAGAATGGTAAGTCTTAACATCAGATGGAGAGACATTTCAGGAGCTCTGGATGGTAGCTCTGATGTATTAGAAACTCAGAATGTTGTTATACTACTCTACAGAAAATGAAAAAAAAATCCCCTAAATCCCATCAAACAAATACAGCTACTTTGAGTCAAATCTACCTGTTTGTTGCCACGAGTGTGCTAAGCATGCCACCATTGACTATCTTCTTTTAACTATCACAAAGTGTTCACCATCAACATCAACAGAATCAAAAAATAAAAAGAACACCAAAGCAACGATGAGAGAACTTGTAAAAAACAGGTCAAAGGAGCAACATAAAAAGCTGTCCTAAGTTTCTGTCTACAAAAACCTTTAACAAATGAAAGTAGTGATAGTTTGGTTTTGTTAGATGTGAAAACATCCATTACGTGGAACCATTCCTCCCTAAAACACTGATCTCTATAAAACTTCCTGCCAAGACTTTCCAGCAAAATCTGTCCAATGGGGTTTAAAATCACAAAATTCTTCCATCAACAGAGAGATACTTCATATCTGCAAAGTTTTGGTTTGAAGATTGATGGACAAGACTATCACTTTACTTTTCAAAAGAGTTTACTGCCAGCCTATCATCCACAAAGGGCTGACAAAACTTGACTAACAGACCAAATTCTGGCCGCCTTTTAATAAGGAAAAAGAAGCAAGAACTTCTAGTATGTACAGTTTCAAATGTCATAATACAAACTTGCCTGAGTTAACTAGCTAAACTAAGCTGATGTGATAAATCTAAAACAAAAAGAAAGAATAAAAGCCCATGACGTGCCATGGAAACACTTTTTTTCCTGGAATCACATTCCAAACCTCTTTCAAGCATTGTGCTACTTGTGCTAATGTCCAACAAAGGAATAACAGTTTACACTTATGTTAACCACACTGCAAATCTCTGGCCAGTGCTCATCTGATGATATGAGGACACATTCATGGTGAAGATGGCATGGTTTTATTTGTGAGAGGTGTGACAATGATGTGAGAGGATGGAGGATGGAGACAGAGACTGGTGAAATAGGATGAGATACACTTTAATACCTCACTGACACCAACGTCTTTATGCTCTAACGTGGTTGGCAGGCTTGGCCTTTTGGCAGCCAGTCGACGCAGCTACGAGAGAGCGACAAAATTTTTTTACGATATTTCGTGAAAACTGACGAACGAGAGAAAAAAGTTTTTAAGCGAAACAAAAAAAAAAAAAAAACACAAAACGAGCTCAACGATGCGAATGGACACATCTGGAAAGAAAGTAGATTTTACACAACTTGCTCTGAAAAAAACAAAAACAAACAAAAGACTTTTGCAGTGCATTCACAATAAAGGGAAAATAAAATAAAACAAAAGAGACATGATCACTGCACAACGTGTGGTGAGACATTTCTACTCTGTTTGTCCTCTGGTTTTCATTTTAATTTTGTAGACAGTAAGGATGCCAGCTGAAAACCTTCCCATAGACTCGCACAACCCCCGAAGCAACTCTTGCAAACACACATGAGCAGATATAATATCATGGTGCCTGCATCTCAGAAAGAAAATCTCATGACTTTTATATGACTATTTTCATGACCAAATTGCTCAAAAATTTGG
>VJOZ01017628.1:5378-20338 GCA_009801055.1 Stichopus horrens | reverse complement strand
ACATGGTACAGAAGAACTTTTGATATGGAAGAGAGACTAGAATTTATACACCTCCCAAGTAAGAACAATTAAACTTCTATAACAGACGTTTTTCTGGATTTTGAATACAATTCACAATGAAGTGTACTGTAACAGTGAGGCCATGCCTGTAGTAGAAAACAATTACTTCAAAATTTGAAAGATGTTCAATGTGTGCATAAGATAATTGTGAACAAAATCATTTTGAAAAGAGTTTTGACATTGTATCAAGTTACTTAGAGTGTATCTAAATACAACAATATCTCTGACATACATTTAAGCGAATTCATACTGAGGTGAAATAGTGAGGCCGTTCTTACTATATCTGTACTTTATACAACTTTGCTAGAACTGTGTGCCCGGTAAAACTCTTGATGTGATGGATTTAATTTGCACACCTTTCCCAAGTTTCAAGCAAGTAAAGTGACATATAAAGCAGTAGCTTTGATGGACTGTCAATCCACTTAATGCTGAACTGTAGTAGTAAGGCCATGTCATAGAAAAAAAAAAACATACATTTCAAAGTTTGAAAGATGTGAAGGCGTGCATGAGGTAGATGTGGACAGAATCATTTTGAGAAGAGTTTTGACATGTTATACGTGTACTGCAGTACAGTGTAAATTAATACAGCAATATAAGCCAATTCATACTGAGGTGTAGTAGTGAAGCCATTATTCAGCTCATCGAAATATTTGGCAACAGTCTCCTTGCTAGTTGCCTTGGCCCTTCGGAGACTCAGNNCACAACTTTGAGTTCAGGCCATCGTTAAAGAAATCGTTCCAACCATAATTCTATTTAAGGAAATTTCCAGGACACCACAAATCTGAGGAGCCATCTCTTTTTCTTTACTAGGTTATAGGCCCTCTTTATCATGAACCTACATAGAATGAACTAAATACAGAACTCAAATTATATCTTTACAGTTTGTCTGCATATCAATGACATCTTTGCTGTAGCCCATGTAACTTTTTTTTTCTTATCGGCACCATTCATCATTCATGAGACAAGCAGCCATTTCCAGTGAGTTGATTGAGGGACAAAATGTGAAAACAAAGACTTTAGGAGGTTACACTGACCTCTAAAACAAAAAGTCTGTAGCCCTGTACCTTTCCCATTCTCCAAATTGTCAAAAATTGAACATAATTATGAAATCTGCAGCTAAACATCAATGTTAAATAAGAAAACTGGTGCAGTTTAGGGGAAACGTAAACAAAGTCTGGTGACCTTTAACCTACAATTGTTGGGACACTTTGTCGTATGTAGCAAATGTAATACTGACTTTTAGGTGAGAGTATAACATGAAACCCTGTGACCCTTTCAAACATTGCGCTAGAGAAGTGAATGTACTCTTTGAACAGCAATCCTTAAGCCAACATTGAACAGGGGAGCGGGGTGTCACAAGTTTTTTTGTCCAAGATTGTAGTTACATAGGGAGTACCTACTTGCGACATAGAAATCTATGCAACGTTAACCAAACAGACTAGACAGACAGGCGTGCAATTGCACAGACCAGGGATCATCCTTAAGCAACTGCAAAAATTTGGTTGTCCTCCCAAAAATTTGGTCGTCCTACACAAAGGACATTTAAAAATATAAGAAATGTGCAAAATGTGTGTTTTGCACATTCAAGACCATGTTCAATTTTATTTGTCTTTGTTATACAGGTTGAAACTTTTCATAGCTAAACTACACTACTGACTTGTAACTTAAATGTAATGCTCAGAGGGAAGGGAGGGGGGGATTTCTGGAAGGAGGCTGGTAAAATTCCACCTTTTCACATTGATAATAAAAAATGTCAACATCTAGAATCACTGATGCTGTAAAGTATATATCATATAGAAGAAAATCTCTGTATAATGTATTGTTTGTTTCAAATCAAAATATGATGCATTACTAATCTTGAATGGTACTATCATGGTTTAGAAAATTCATACTTTTTGAATCAAAATCTGACAGTCGTACACATGAAGTGTCTATTGAACACACACCAATGCTATAAACAGACGATCATCATCTGAGTGGCTTATCTGAATCCTATTTGCTTCAACTGTCAACTCATTCCACTCTCCTTTCCAAGGATTTTTTTTACGAGCGCGCTGTAACAAAATCCCAGAGAATCAAACAGTTCTAAAATATTTGTCACCCCCTCTATTGGAACAATCCATTTTGTTAATCTCAAATACACTGTAGGCTAGCAGGAAAATCCTGCACTGTGGTTGGTTGAACTACGAACTATGACTAGCCCAAATATAGGGGTTTAAAAACTCCATGAAACTCTACAAGTACCAGCTCTCCTTGTAGTGGCACAGATCATTGCATAGTATTTTAGTAAGGAAAATGGCTGAATTCTTCAACTGCGAGTCATCGATCTGGTACTTGTTGTGTACAGTATGTGCATGTTCAGTACAGTAAAATCAGTTGAAACTTGATTGGTAGACTGAGGCTGTTTGTTTGGTGTTGTGCATACCAGGGATTTCAAGTTGTTTTGGTTGTTTTTTGTGAAAGACAACAGATCTGTATTTTGGAATGGAGTTCATGCCTGTTAAATATTTTGGTTGCATCTCAGTGTTGAGTTGTACGCATTGTGTCACAATATAAATGACCAGGGGTAAAATTTGGTCTTCCAAAGGACAACCTGAGGTTGTTACTTTGGTCATCCTACATAAATTTTGGTCATCTTGGACAAATGCTAAATTTCACCCCTGCAGACTTGGTAGGTATAAGGAGCTGGGCTCAAAACTGTGGGTGAAAGCCTTATTTAGCTTTCTTTTTCCCCCACTTATACGACTGAGGTACTTATCTTTTTAGCGGGAATTACAGCAAAAATGTTACTCCATGTTTCATCAACATGCATGTTTTACAATTTGTAGTAACAAAATGGAAACAAGCAGCAATTCACTCCTCTTTTTGCTATTATCATGTATCTAAAACGGTGGCAAGTACAGCCATATCTGCCTTTCAACTGTTTTTCTAGGTACATGTACAGTATTTTCGAATACTCCTTGTTCTCGCAGTTTGTTTTTGTTTTTATGTCTTATCAACATTGTTACTTATTTTGATGTTCCATTGTAACCAAGTTTTTCTTTTTACTAAAATGTTAATTTGTGTTTGATGTGCCCTGCAAGGTGCACAGCTTTTGCATACACAACTTGAAGAATGTGTTTTGGAATTTTCCATAACCCCCCATCAAGGACTGTTCCAATTATGTACAGTTCAGTCACATACTCTCTGATCGACTCCTTGAGAAGCGAAGGGGTATCAACTGGTTTCTTCACATCGCTTTAATTTTAAGATGTATCGTCCATTTTCCAGGTACACCTGGTATGTTTGATATACTTGCTAGCTGTTACTTGGTACCGTAGATGTAGTTGTCAAGGCCATGCCCACGTATATTAACACAGTTTATTTACAAGGTGTTCACAGTGTAAACCTTTTTGACCTCAAATGACCGTTGACCTCCATTAAAACCAATACTGTTCTCTATAAGATACACCTACAAAATTCATATGACATCTGTCCAAGCTTCCCTTCTAAAGATACTGTGTTTATAAGGTTTTGCAACTTGACCCCTGTTGAACTCAAATAACCTTTGACCTCCACTAGAATCTATGAGGATATTGTACTCAACGTGGTTCACCTACATACGAAATATGAGATCTGTCTAAGCTTCCCTTCTTGAGATATTGTGTCTACAAGGTTTTCACAATTTTGCCCCTGTCGACCCAAATGACCTTTAACCTCCACCAAAAACGTTAGGGTACTTCTACCCAATGTGGTACACCTGTATATCAAATATGGGATCTGTCCAAGCTTCCCACCTTGAGATATCGTCTTTACAAGGTAGGGCATCATGGACATACATACATACACACACACACCCATACATGCACCCACGCACACCCCCACATACACGCACACACACATACACACCTTCATACAGGTATGCATGATTACAAAGGTTACGATTATCATTGAAACCAAAAAATGAAGGATGTTAAGATATGAGACTAGCGCCACGTAAAACTGCCTGTGACACTCCAACATGATGGCCATCCGGGTGATATTGTAAGCAAAATACATCTTGTAAATACTTTGAAATCATTGAATCAAGCTGGATATTTTTGAATCTGGTACAAATCTTTAGGGTTCCAAAAAAAATACCAATACCTCTCCAGTATGACATGCTCAAGCATCTACATACTAGACACTTTGGGATTGAGAAGACTCGACATCCCTCAAGGGAGTCAGTCTACTGGCCTAACATTAGCAAAGAAATAGACCATCTAATCCAACCATGTGATACATGCCAGCCTAGTAAACGACAGCACGAAAGTGAACCACTGCTGAGTCATGAAATACCATCTACCCCTTGGACAAAGTTAGGAACAGACCTACTCCAGACTGGCAATGATAACTACCTGCTCATCACAGACTATCATTTCAAAATACCCAGTAGTTTACAAGCTTCCAAACACTTCAAGTTTCGCAGTGGCAAAACTCATGTCTGGAACATTCAGCCTATTTGAAGCCCCCAAGGAAATCATCTCCAATTATGGACCCCAGTTAGATATCAGACAGCCATACAAGGAAAGGTGTGAAAAATGGGCAATCACACTAAAGACTTCTTCACAAATCAAATGGTCTAGTCAAGAGAATGGTGAGAACAGTAAAAAATCTTATCAAAAAGTGTCAAAAGTCTAATCAAGATGTTCAACTTGCATTGCTCCAACAGATTAGAACTTACCCTCTCCAGCAGAGATACTTTTTTGGAGATCCATCAGATCTTTGCTTCTTAGCAACCATCTGGCAACTACACTTCAGTAAACTGAAGAAATACAACAAACACTCCTTGTCAGAGTGGAAAAAATGGAGGAAACCATAACGTGAAAAAGTCGGATTAGAACTACCACCACTTCTCACGGGACAAAAGATCAGAATACTGGATCAAGAGAGCAAAACATGGAAACCAGGAATAGTGACGAAAGTCGGACCTGAACCAATGTCATATGAGGTCACCACTCCCGATGAAACCACATTACAAAGGAACCATTGCGAGATCACTTGCCAGATAATTATTCCAATGACGAAGACAAGCACTCAACAAGACACCAAACTGAAGACCACTTCAATCCTTACATACACACACACACATCACCAGAACAAACATGTAGATCAGGCAGCCCTATTAAATTACCTAGAAATGACCAAATAGTAACAACAAGGTCAGGACATCATATCCGTCCACCCAATAGATATGGACACTAACTTTCTGATTTTCTTTGGCTCTAAACCTCGGTGAAACCAGCTGTAAATGTGTTGCAGCCATTGTACCATTGATTGTAAATATGTTGTTTGCTTGCTTTTGCAAATGTGTTTTCTTTGGTGATTTTATCTGTAATTCATGAAAGTTTTGAGAGTATGAATTGATTTTATCATTTTATGAGAGAGGAGATGTTCTGATATGTAAGTTGGGTACACCCAGCTATGGAATGCCAAAACGGACATTAACTAGACTAAAAGAAATGTGGCAATAACTCACCATGTTTTCACAAAAATTATTGGCACATAGTGATATAATTACATATAAGTCCTTATTCAACAAATTCGTCGGTACCACATAAGGACTAATGCATCACTTTAAATCATGCAATCATATGCTATTGTCAAATAACCACTGCCATTTCAGACATTAATGATGAGTCGTTACTTGGCTATTTAGTTTGTGCCACATAATGACAAACAACATTTAACTCATTAACTTCATTTAACTCATCATGTGGCAACTTTAATATAGCCGCATAGCAACCTTTATTGAAAATTATTATTTGAGACATTCAATTAACCACATAATGACCTATTTTAAGTCATTATTCTGCAAGCTGAAATAGCCACATAAGCTCATTTTGTGGGTTGTTATTCGGCAAATCGAATTGTCACATATCAATCATTCTAAAATCATTATTTGGCAAATGGATTTAGACACATAAGGACCCGTTGTAAATCATTATTCTGTCAAAATGCAAATAGGTAAAATTATGAGCTTTGTGAGTCATTCTTCATAACTTTGAACTTGGCGTCCCATACATATTTAGCATACCATATACAGAAACTGTGAGAGTCAATGAGGAAAGCCACCTGTACAATAGTCCGCCATCTTGATAATAATACGCCATATCATATTTGGAGAGTCTCTTACCATTACCATTTTAATCGGGATCTAAGTCCAAAGTATCCAAGAAACAGTGTTTCCGTAAGTATAAAAGCACTATGTTTGATTTTGGCTAAACGATTCATGGTATTGTCTGAGACAGACTTCAGCTGCGACATTGGCTCAACTTCGTACGACAAGGGTGTGTAAATGTACTGTGAATAGAACGTTCATGCACAAAAGGCACAGTATAGGACATACGGGCATGAATGGATGCAAGGTACAAATCTGCCATGCCAATAATGGCTACTGCACCTTGTTTAACGGTACCTTTTGAGTAAAGTATCCCTTAATTTGTCACTGTATCTAGTCAGCAATCTGGAAAGTTGGCAGTTTTGGAGATCTAACATTTACCTGCAATTAAACATCTATTTCTTGGAAAGGAGCAAGGGGGAGGGGCACATGGGAATGATCCATCGTACTACATTTCAGTGACGACAAGATGTGACACTTGACTTCCCCAAAATTATTTCTCTGAGCATACAGTCTCCCATTGACCAGCTGAGGTGCGCGACGAAGGAAACAGATGGCATCGCATACCAGAAGATGCAATTTAATCACCACATTGTCAGAAAGCATCATACTTTGTTGTACTGACATAAGACCCTCATACAGTACAGAATAATCACTGTGAGAACTCACTAAGGTACAACACTGATGATGTTCATGCCACATTCTGTTCAGGAGGGAAGTGTGTGAGTCCTCAAAGTTAGAAATATTTGCATAAGTTTGTTCATGTATCTGAACAAACTTACCTTTTTGAGGTACTATATGTTTACAAGGTATTGCATCACAAACACACACACATGCATGATTACAAAGACTTGCCAAATAAACCTTTCAGTAGTACACAGACTTGGTAACTGTCTTGGTTTCACCGAAACTCTCACAGTATCTGGTGGTACCTCATTGTGAAAATCATACCAGATCTCAAAGTTAAAATCACTTTCATGCATGTGCGAGATAATTCCTTCCCCAGCCTGGACTACGATCAATGCTTTTGATCAAGTGCTGTTTGAAAAAGGTATTAAGGAATAAAAGATTCAGTCAAAAATGGTCAGATTTAGACAAACAATTTAAAACCTCCAAGCTGAGAAATCACCAGTTTCATCATAACTTTTAGGCTTTTTAAAACCCCTGGGTTGGAATGTGATCTACAGAATTTCTGGCCTAAAACCTCAAAGTCTGCCATTTTTGAGGTTGGCAACTGGCAAGTCTGACAGTAGTATATACAATTGCAAGTAAATTCCAGTTCTGAATAAAATTTTGGGTGCCACATTCTATACTATAGCACAGTGATGGTTCAAATGCAACAAACAAACTTCTTAAACACATGAATGTACACTACTATGAGAACCATTTGACCACATGCAGCAAAACAACTGTTGCCATGATAACCTGATAGCCAACTTAGATGGGATTTGAAGCATCGATTACACAATGATTTAGACAAGCTTTCCTCAAATAGCAAGGTGTGCACCACTTGTGGCGCACAACGTGGTTTGGAGTGGCGCTTCAGAAAATTTAATTGAGGAAGCCTGCTTTAGACAAAGTAATTGAATATATCTGATTTAGAGCTCAATTTTACTCAAAAGAACCTAACCAGCTTGTTTATTATAACGTGAAAGAGAGCCGAGAGAGGATAAAGTCAGGAAAGCTTTCTTTTTGAATGCATTCAACTTGACGGATATGTAAGAAAAGTATGGCAGTATTCAGTTTTTGTACCCCATCTGTTCAATAGTGCAACCTGAAGGACAGCACACAGGACACCACTGACGAAACTCCTGTATGGCAGCACCAGATCTAGTAGACTCCACAACTGGTACAATGAATGCAGCAGTCACCGAAATGGATCTGAGGGTGAGAAAATCCATTCCTTTTCCCTGCAGAAATATTGCACAACCAATTGTCCATTGGTCTGATTCAAATTTTGTTTCCCATTTTGAACTAAGTGAAGGATGACGTTTACCTTAAACTCCAAAAGGTGTATCTACAGTGTGACAACACCTGCAGGTGTGGTACTCAGTATCCCGACTAATATTGTGGCTGTATATTCACATGAGAAACATGAGCCATGGAAAACATCTGTAGGGATTCAAGAAACAATGAAGATGGGTGTATTCCCCACAACTCACTGGTGTGGGTATATTCACCAGTGACTATACTTACCCCTTGCCCCATTACTGCATCAGTTTGACCTATGCTCAATTGCCCTCGAAGTCAATTCTGACACCGTGCCCTCTAAGGCCTAGCCCTCCCTCCTAGGACTGAGAGACAAAGATGGGTGTATCCGCATGTGCACAAATGAGATGATGTGTTCACGAAGTTGTGTTCTGTTTTTCATTTGTAGAAGCAAAGACTGTTAAGAAATTGTGCAGTGAGCGATACTTGGTAAGCTCATTATCAAAGTAGTCCAGTGCATTGCCTATACTAACCTGTATGTTTTCACAACTGGTGATCTGATTGCAGGCTTGTGCTTTTGATCACTCTCCAGCACATAACATGGGTCATGTATTGAACATTGTGGTAGAAAGTACGTTTCAGAGGAGAATTTCATCAGATATGATGAGTTCATTAAACTTGCATGTCATTCAAAGAGAAAACTGATATAGACCGCACCTATACACCTACAGCAGTTCAGTAGAAGCTTAGGTTCTTTCTACCAAGCTTGACTATAGCTTCTAACGATGACATGAATGAGCATGAATACATTACATGTATATGCATGAAGAGTCATCTGCATATGTTCATAAAACCTACACTCACCTGGAACTATTAGATTACTATGTATCTATACCAGAGGTAGCCAAGCTTTTGGAATCAAGGGGACACAATGGTACCTTTGCACATCATGACAACATAAAATTGCCATGAATTTGGACGCTTTAAGTGTGGCAGTAATATTCTTGAGTCATGTTTAACAATCAAAAACAATGTTGGATATATAAAACAAATATATAAACAAATATCACTTAATCCAAAGGCAGTTTCATCACTTTATGAAGCATTTAAAGCAAATACTTTCAGCAAATGTATGTAAATTATTGCTTTATAGAATCGATGAATAAAAAGATGCTCTACAAAGGTAGAATGATATGCACAGAAAGCACAAAACATCAAAAATCCTCAGAGAAGCTATGTGAAACTTTAAGTGCAGCAGGAGTGATTCTGTAAAATCCAACCTATTAGACAGACAACTGTAGTTGATATATGAAAATATCAGTTATCACTAGAAAATTACATGATTCATGTCTCATAAGTGTAGTAAAAAAAATGTGTGTTTTTGTATTGCTTCGTGGTCACAAAATGAAAAACTAAGGTCACCGTGATTGGAAGTATCGCTGCCATGTTAAGTCATTGTTGAGAGTCCACACAAACTACAGTCGGTCCTGCGCATGCGCTCTGGTCAATCTCGTGTATGGCCTACTCATACATGGAGTTACAACTAGCACTGTGCTGAGCTAAGAATGACAACACAACTAACCATGTTACTTCTACCACACTTGCTTACTTGTGCTATGCATATAAGTGTTTATGCATTTTCTGTGACTTTCCATTTCTTTAAAATGGTTAACTGTTGTCTTTAACGTAGACTTGCAAACATGTATTGCACTCATTTTGCTTGTTAAATGTCAGGCACTCAGCACCAGACTTGGAAACCAATTTACCAGACTGTTGCAGGAGCTTGGTATAACCCAGGCTCGGATAGACAACACACTGGCAAACCATCCAAATGACCGAGAAGAAGCAATTTATCAACTTCTTTTAATATGGAAGAGGGCTAATGGGAACGGAGCTACTCGTCAGGTACTTTTGGGGGCACTTAGACGGGCTGGTCTATCCAATATAGCAGATGAGGTGTCGCAGTCTCATAACTAACAATGTGAGTTTGATTCATTATCCAAGCTGCACGTAAACACGTAGATGAGTTATGTCTTAAAGACCATTAAATAAGACTTGAACCTTTCAGCAGTCACTTCATAACTACTTTTATTACAATTAAATGTCAAAGGAAGGATTATGAATGTTTGATTCTCTCTACATCTTAAATCATGTACCTTAACTATTTAATGTGTTGTCTCCAGTATGGTGTCCTCTACCTCAGAAAGAATATACCATGAACAGGGATCCTACAGGATTCACAGGGGACATTTTAATGGCAATGTTTTTAATAACTTTTCAATAGCTACAGTATTTATTTTATCACATTAAGTCATCAGGAGAGAAGGTATCTTTGGTTATGTAATGAGTTGTCTCTCTCGTTCCCTTTTCTATGTGGTGCACCCTGAAACTTGGACTACAAAGGAAACAGTTGTATCGTGTATATGCATTGTCACTCTACAAATGACAGACTGCATTCAAAATGGTCAGAGAAGTAATGTATACATGAAAAAAGGCAGATTGGTAGGTAGAAACTGGCCTTTTGAAATATGTTAAACTGATGTACACCTTAATGACCACAAAATAACATTTCATGAATGTATCAACACTTTGAGTTTGAAACACATTGGCAATGGATTGAGACCCTGACACCATTTTCAAAGAATTCCAGAATGTCCAGCTAGCATTACAACATCTCTGTACATGTGATGTATGATTGAGATGAAAACTTTGCACGAGACTTGAAATATTAAGAAAACAGGAAGGTATCACCTGAACTAATTACAGATCATTTTTGGTTCTGAAGTGTTGCAAAACACAGCACAAAATAATTCTGATTCCAACAGTTTTTTTAACCACAAAGGGTTCAACAAACTTTAAAAGAAGCTCAATCATCTTTTGGCTAAATATTTGGCTGCATACTTTGTATGGCTTTCCATGAATTCTACAGTGTGCCATAGTAGTAGTTATGCCTTACATACACAAAATTTTGACACATAGGCTGTCTGCATCTTTTACATATATTTGTGCCATGACACTGTCATGCTCACAATGTACTTGTGCACTCATTCGTGTACTATATACATGATTATTGTATGTTGTTAGAAGCACGGTTATGCTGGTTTAGCAGAAAGCAGTATCTCTGCTTATTGTTTCAAAGGTCTTATACATTTCTCTCTTTTTTATCTTGGCAGGCACCTCAGGGATTTTCCAGAGTGTGTGGACTTTGTGACAACAATAAACTGACATGATTGTACTAAGAGCTCTCACATTGCACGTAGTATAGTTTGTCATTCAGAGGAATTGAATGTTACTGCTCACTGATTGGCAATATAAGTAATAACAGATGGTGGCCTGTGATAGTAACAATATTATCTGCATACCACAGAGTGGTTCTGCAGGATGCGATTTCAGGACAAGACTAAAGCCCTGTCACACTTTATCAGTCTACTAGATTAGATTAATGTACATCGCTGTAGGACTTTGTTTTGTATCCAGATGCACAATGAGTAGTCCAGTGGAGTAGCTATTATTTTGTTATATTATATTTACCTATAGGGTTTCAGAGGACATATCCCTAGGTTCCAATTCTAATCAAATGCTCTTATTTCATTTCTATGTGTGAAAGCTATCCAAGTAAAAAAAAAACAATGGGAGGAAGGGGGTGGTTAGATGGCACTCATAATAGTACATAATAGTTACAGCATTGTTTACAATCGAGAAAGTATGACCACAGACATGCATTTGCAACTGACACGTACCTGACATCTAACTTGATTACAGTGTAATCAATCAGTTAACATCAACAATGGACAGCAACAAAAACACAAACTCCTTAAACAGATACATAACAAATTACAGATACGTGCCTTTTGAAAAAAATCATGTACTGGACATGAACCGTAAGTGCCGTCTTAGGTGGTTTGCATTACAAATTTTGTACATGCATGAAGACAACTCTTCACCAGTCTGAGCGTAACCTGCCTGATGCTGTCAGACATGCAAGGAACACCAAACGTTGGAAAATACATCTTACAGACCCTGTCCAATTTAAAAAACATGATCTGTTTCTTATCCATGGGGCTAATTGGGCAGTGGGTGACAGGGGCTTAACCACAACTCTGCATTTCAAATCCCAGCTTATTTGCATGACAATGAGGACTCACTTGGAACATCTGGACAACTTATGGGATTTGTGAGAGGACCATCTTTCCATTTAAGTTTCAGAAGGCTTGAGTGCAAAGTAAATATGAAAGTTCACAAATGGTTGCATGGAGAGATGTGTGTGTGTGAATTACTGTACTAGATCAACTGAACTGATGACGATAATTACAGTAGGGCCCTTAGATATGATTTAAATCAGTATCATATCGGGTTGTTTATTTTTGACTGGCTACATAACAGAACCCCCGTCAACATTTAGTACTCATTTTCAGTTTCGTGATAGCCATTACCCTTACCCTAGTGGTGCTTCAAATCAGTTTATCACTCTCCTTTGTAGGCTTAGGTCATCTCAATTTGGTCTTTGATTTGTACGTGCAAAACTTGGAGCATTCAGTTGCCACTCCTCAGTCTCTTACCTTGTTTCGTTAAGTAAACTAATTATTTTATGATGTGTCTAAGNNTATATACTGTAATTTCGTTACTTTTACCACTCTCAGAATATTGTTATGTTTTTTATATTATAGTAAGAGATTGGAATAAAGTTACTGAACTGAACTGAAATAAGAAGGAAAGTTCCTATATTTAGGGATAAGTCTGTGCTCTGTCACAAAGTTACCTCACACAATTCCCAGCTAGCCTGTACCGCTTCCTATGTACATTCTCTTCTTTTGTGAGAAAATGTTTTCATAAGCATTTTTGTCCTTCAGGTCCAGAATGCCTGAAGCCTTGAAACTGAGGAATGCATCTTTGGTAAATGTTTGTAAACAGGCACTCTTTGCCTTCATCATGTAATGGAATGTGAACAGAGCTGGAATAATTGATATTGTTAGTTTAATTGTTTAATAGTTTAATTGACATTGTTAGTAAAAACTGAGTGAATTAAGGTGACTGATGACCCAAGTGAGCTCTGAGCTGTATGCATGGCAAGAAGAAGCCAGTTGTCATTGACAAATGACATTGTGTGCAGACTATTTAGAGAATCTTGAAGTTCACCCAATGTGTCGCTAAAGGTACACTTCGTAAGCGACTCTGATTCTCTTTCTCTTTATCCTAAAATTTCCTTTTTCTGATTTTCTGACTGCCATTAATAAGTAATTCAGTCACCATCAAATCTTTCTTTCTCCGTTTACGTTTTTACATGATATTCTAGATAAAGTGCTACATAGTTAGTTACTCTGCCTCTATTTCTCTGTATCTTTAAATTTCATTTTTCTGATTTTCTGACTGCCATTAATAAAGTTATTCAGCCACCATCAAATCTTTCTTCCTCCATTTTTATTTTGACATGATATTCTAGATAGAGTGCTTCATAAGTCTAGCAAACAAAATTAGCTTCTGTCATATTAGCATGCTGAGTATCCATGGAAATTTGTCTTTAAGCCTCTCATTTCTCAGGGTCTGTGAAAGTTACTTTAAGAATCAAGTGATACCATACCACATGACTGTTTATCACCATGGTATTCAAATGATTAAAATTCTATGATCCAAATTGTAATTCTACCATATTCCTGTATGTTGTTAGACTGACAGCCTGTCATGTACCCACTTCTCCACAATTGAGACAAAATGTGACACAATAATTTTACAGTTTCTCCTCTCCAGCCTCATCCTGCCACCTCTTTTCATTTCAACAAAAAGAAAGGAAAATTCTAATTGGTTTCCAGGTATGTTACCCAAGCTGACCAACAACAATTTGAAAACATCTAGAAGACACAGTATAATTTAATGTTTAACATGTGTCAAATTTAGCTCTGAAACAGAAATTATTGTGATGCTACATTCCAACTTGCAATGTGCTGATCTGGTAGTGTTGCCCTATCCCCTGCCTTGATCCGCTATTCTCTGTCATATCACCCACACACTACCCCCCACCATCCATTCTATTCTTCAGGACTTCAAAAGGAGGACAGACAGACAGACAGACAGACACAATCCCTTGACAGTACCTGGGCTGTAGTGCAGGTCATATGGTGAATTCATCATAACGCAAAACAGTTTTTCCTTTTTTTTAAGTTTGTAGCTTTTGATGTGATTTTGAGAAAAATATGCTCAGTTTGTTCACAGGACACATTACCCGAAACTAACCTTTTCTGGAATTGACCAACATGCACTCCATGCAAAGACAAACATGAATACTGGTATGAAACAGCTGGGGGCTTGAGTGAAGTGGGATAGAGAAGGGGAAGATGGGATCTCAGTTCTTCAACAAGTCAAGTAGATAACTGCATTTACATTACTGAAAAATATGTTGCTGTCAGTCAAATTACAAGGAGGTGAAAGCAGACGAGACAAGCATGGAAATGTAAGGGTCCAAAACAGTTTACAGCATAATTACACATAAAACAACATATTTCAAAATATTTGTCATTCATAATAGTTGCCTTGATTGGCTCACCTTTGGAGGAAGACTTGCATATGCATAAACCCTTCTGTCAACTTCATCCCTGAATGAGTCTGATGGAAAGACATCTGAGACCAACCCACACCTCTTTGCTTCTTGAGCACTTAACTTTCGGCCAAAATACAAGACTTCCCCCGCCTGACGAAAAGGATAAAGAGGTATACAACAAAAGAAACAAGAAAACCATTCAAAGTTCTTTGACTCACATATTATTAACCAGTGAAATTAACAAGGACTTTTGAGTTGTGACTGGACATTTTGTGACAGTACATGACGAAAGATGTGCAA
>VJOZ01017620.1:0-11448 GCA_009801055.1 Stichopus horrens | reverse complement strand
CCCCTGTAAACAGGCATGGGTTGATGTATGATGAGTATGATGACTGCTTGAACAAATTTTACATTTGTATAATAGCATTGTAGGTGTACCTCACTAAGGTAAAAGAAAGCATCAGGTACAGCTCTCAGTAGTTGCCACTTATAATAATCGATGTGGTATCGCAGATGGTCGGGCTTTGTTTCTGCAGGACGAACTCCTTTACAGTTCACCATGATTTGTTAATTTGTCCTCCTCCATCTATCTGTCTGTCCATTATTTTATTCATCTTACTGTGAATTAGTTGACAAATTTTTTTCAAGCTTTGGATGGAAGTGATCAAGAAGCCTTGTGAGCTAATCCAAAGTAGACTGCTCCCAACAAGATTGAAATGGGTTTTAATGTAGAGCTGTATACCTTTTCTTCTGGGTTGAACTGTTTCAATAATTGTTGGTTCTATTAAGATGCCATTCAACCGAACATGTTGACTTACACGTTTCGTCACGTATTTATTAACTCTTTTCCTTTTTGTTGTTTTGTCAATTGCAGGACTGTCCAACTGAAATGTCTTAACCCGAGTACTTACGACGAACTCATCAGAGATCCACCGAAAAATAACATACTACTCATATTGCTCGTCACAGACGAAACAAAATCAGGACTTTTCAACTTATTTCAAAGAGAGGTGTATAATCACTCTGTCCAGTAAGTTCCAGTGAAAGAAACGTATTTAGCTTTTGATGCGCATATTATTAGAGAACCCGAACTATCACCAAAGTCGTCTTTTTGTTCCATTGAATTTATTTGATGTGCAACAAAAACTCAGAGAGCTTTTTTTTTTTCACATTTTCGAAGTTATTATTTGGAACTTCCCATAACTTGTTCAATTATCAAAGCAATTGGAAAAACGCAAAATATCATTACAATATTGTGATTGTAGATTATCCCTCAGTACTTTGTAGTCACAGATTTTTTTTCTTTGAACAATTGAGATAAACATATAGTTTAATCACAAGGAGATGGTCTTCAAAGGCTTCTTTTTCAGTTACTGCTCTGTCATTTGATTCCTTAAATTGTGGGTCCCACTGGATCAGTTTGGGGTTTGCAACAGGATATCCATACTTTGGTACAAACAGGATGAGGATAAGGAAGGGAGGGGGGGTGTTGATACTAAGGCCAAATGTATATGGTTAGAGTAGGAACAATGTATACTAGGTAATAAGCTTATAATATTTATTGAAAATTCTACCTTATCTTTTTTTGCATAGTCAGTTACTGTTCTTTTTTCCTACATATTGCTTTTTTCTAGTCACAATTTATGATATCCTCCTTAACCTGGCATTAACTTTACCCTTGTATAAGCCAGTAAGAGAACAACTTCCTTCCATCGCTGGTAGTTACAGTTTCAGTCCTTGGCCAGTTTTGGTGACAAGAAGGAGCAGAAAATTGAGTTGCTGTTTCAAATTTGCCACTGGTGCAGACAGAAGATACTTACTGAGTATATGATCTCTCTCTCTTTCTTTTTACAGGGACAGAATACTTTCATTTTGCTATCTTAGTCTAAACTCCCATCTTACATGGTGCAACAAGGTACTCGGCAAGCGCTGCTCCTCTGACCAATTAACAGGTACAGTGTTGGCCGTTCGTCCTGCCAAAAAGTATTACTCGGTATTTACACCGAGGGGCGGGGCCGCCGACGAAGGGGACGAGTTGTTTGGATTGGATGAGTTAAATCTATCGTTAGACGGTCTGAACATGTGGCTTGACCGATTATTGGACGGTGGGCTGACGAAAGCAACGGTTGAGGAATGGCCTGAGATGAAAGAGGATGATTTTTGAAGGACCCTTGTTTTCTTTTTTTCTTTCATTTTGAGGAAATCATGTTGGTCATATCACTCGACGCTTCGATGTTACAGGACAGGGCCTGTTTATTTCATAGGATTGTGCGTTGTAGAAGAAAGTCGGCCAGTTTTGAGTTAGGAAAGTAATGAATTTGGATAATGATCCCAGAAGGTTGATTCTTGAAAGGAGACTTTTTGAAAAGTAGAAAAAAGGGAGTCCATGTATTTGGTAACCTTGACATGACCTTGACACAGCGGATTACTGCAGACAGACAAGTTGTATAGCAGAGAAAGAAGCACCCTCTGTTGTAGAACCTTTTGCTAAGACATCGAGCTACTTTGGTTTCAAACACTGTTAAATTTGAAGTTTAAAGCAACCACACACAACTTTTTTTTCCTCCCAGTGCAATACATGTCCTTTTCTTCTTTGGAGTAATGGTTGTTTGAACTATGTGAAGCTGTTTCTATACTTTGTAGTTTGGGTAGGTGGGGGGGGCAACATAGAGGGAGGTGTTGGTTGGAAGCGGAGAGTATGCACTAATTTTTATCGCAATCTCCTTGGAGCACAAGTTTATACATAATCTGTCCAGAGTCAATAAGCTTTGCACAAACTATGTCAAGATGTTGGGTTTTGAGTTATGAGTGTTGTAAATGAGGGAAAGGGTTGGGGTGAAGCTGGAGGGTGGGGGAGGTGTCTCACATGCATCAGTATCCCACCAATGTTCCATCATAATTGTCCCAGGTGATAAAGGAAGGGATGAAGGAGTATGGTGTGAGAAGTTGTTGACCCCCCTCCCCCTTGCACTTTGTGAACATAGCCTCCTTGAGCACCATTAGGAATTGCAATATCTCTAATTTTAAAAGTTATGAAATGCCGTCAGGTTCCTGAAATACCATTGAGCACTATGAGAAATTGCAGCATTGCACTATTTGTAAGTTATATGAGACAGGGCTCACAGGTACCTGAAATGCATCCTGCCAACCCTTGTTAACAATTCATTGGGCAATGTTGTATGTACTACGTATCCTTTAAACAAACTAGCCTTCCTTTTATTGGTATTCAGGATTGGTGTAGGTCCTCTTTCTTTCACTTGTTAAGTTTCCTTTCTTGTAGTTCAATTCCACGAGTTTCTTTCTTGGGTGGATGGGTCAAGCTTTGGGGTGTTTCTTACTCTTGAGGTGGGTGGTGAACTTCTCTTCAATTTTCTTTAAACATATGACTAGTGGCAGTCAGATTGTAACTGCTACTTTTTTTCTTTTAAAAAAAAAATCGCTTTTCTTTGGTTTGGAGGAAATCTCATGTTATGTGGAAACATTTTTTTTCCAGACCCTCAGTTTTACACTACCTTATACGTCGATTCTGTCTTTTTAAGATGGCTCATAGTACATATGTTTTCGTGGCTTGAGACACCTTGGATAGTGAGCTAGTTGAGTAGGATAGCTCACTGACCTAAAACTGGGGAGATACTTTATGTAAGCCTACTCCAAACTCTAATGAATAGGCATCAGAAGGGAATTTCTTTTTTCTTTCACTCTCTGTTTGGCATTTGGAGATGTTGACCATACAACTCTTCAATCTTGGAATCTAAAAGCCTTGCATCATAAAATAAGAAAATTAATTTGAAAATACGCTGGAGATAGAATCACTTGGGTCATACGTGTACAATACAAGCAATGCTATATATATTTTTCATTCAGTACTGTTCTAACAAAATATGTAACATGAAAATTTATATAATTATGCTTCTTCAAAGAGTGATAGTGATGGTTGTTATGTTCAGGTTTCAGAGTCTTGTTAAAACAAAAGTCTTTATGAATCCGTCAACTTTGGATGAGGCTGTTAGTTGACCAGTTAAGAATTACTGCCGATGAATTGTCTGCCAGGACCATTCTCAGAGGTTCTAATAAATGCTCTGGGGGTGTGAAATTTCTATGACGGGTGCTCATTGTTGTCAAATTTTCTTGTGTTTATTTTAGGAATTTCAAGTCAGAGGTTTTGGACAGTCTAGCAATCTCAGCAAATTTTCATCATGATATTTTATATTTGAATACACTAAGTTTTCACAATGGTTATCTCTCATTAGGATTAGAGACAGGTGATATGAACAACAAAGTAGCCAAAGCTGTCAGCATGCATCTTGCTAATCTCACCAACACTGGAAGTCAACATGCAAATACATGCCCTATTAAACATCCAGCTATAAAGACAGTTGTGGTGAAATGGTTTAACACTTGGCCTAAGGGAAATGTAGTACCTGGCAGAGTAAACACATATTACTTGCTTCACTGACTTCAGTTTCTTGTAAAATCCCTGTCCAGGATGCACATCTGTTGCATGCACAGGATGTCTCCAAAAAGGAAACGTTACTGCAGTTAGTTACTGCAGTCATACTATTCCCAGTGGTGAACTTGATACCCCAAAACACTGTCCACAGGTGGTCATAAATTTCTCCACATGTGTTATCAAAACAATGGATCCCTGTGTACACTGTGTAATACGATCTACTCTGCATCTGATGAAGTTGCCCTCAATCAAAGTGTGCTGTTACTTAGAACCAGTTACGAATTTTGCTATCCGGAAGATAAAAAATATACCAAGTGGGATGATGAGTTGCTGCCTTGAAAGTAACATTCACAGTATCCTGCACACGCACAGTGACACTGACAGTCTCTTTGCCTAACAACTTGTTTGTAAGTAGTTCAAAAGTTGCCAATGAGTGTCAACCAGCAGTGGCTTGGGATAGACCCTGTAAACATGTTGCAGTTGGTTGGGTGTCCGTTAACGGTCCAATCTTTCGGATTATAGTCAGGTATCTGTCAGAGGTAAATCCCATATCGGATGGATGTCGTTCTAAGGAACATCCTTTCTCCGAATGACTTATCTGACTGGCTTCCCTGTAGACATGAAGATGTGTCTGATGAGGCTTTGTGTATTTAAGGGTGAAGAAACGGTGAGGGGGATTGTGGGTTATTGGGGATATTTTGTTTAGTTTTAGTTTGTTTCCTCTGTGTTGTCCCTACAGATGTGTGTAACCCAATTGTCTTTGATCACATGTTTATTGTCATGAATTTTAGAAGCCATCATTAGTGTGAAATAAGTTTAAACTTTTGTAAGACACAACTAATGCAATAATACATAAGCACTTAATAGACTCATATCCAATACGAATCAATGTTATATTTTTGTCCAAAACTGCTGTCAAGGAGCTGTTATTTCATACATCAATCATATCATCTTGATGAGCCTCAGGAGTGGCTTTTTTGGCCAGATTAAGCTTTCTGTTAAAGCTAGAAAAAGTACATAATCAAGTGTGATAAAAATGATTGAAAAAAAAACAAAAAAACAACTCTGTGGTCACAACCAAATGGAGAGTACAGTAGTGAGGACTCGGGGAGAGGCGGCAGGAAGGGTTTACTTCCGGGATGGCACTGGTTGGAATCACAATTAGGAAGGGAGAAGTAGATCTCTTCTGATCAAGTTATTTTGTGTTGATTAATAAGCTTTACACTGCTTATTTAAGGAGAGGTTTTTTAAGGAGAGGTGGGCTCATTTTCCAAGTGAAGAGTTTGATCAGCTTTGTCAATCTCCTTTTCGACTATTGGAGGCCCACCAGAAGCGAAACCACCTCACACATTTAATTCTCTTATATCAGGTATACACTTCCACTCTCCTGGCAGATCACAGCCAAGAGGGTAAAAGCGGACCTTTAAAGGTTGGGTGACATGAAAATGACATTTGGAGTATTGGTGTGTTGTTCATTAAAAATAATGAAAATGGTTACACATTCCATCAAAATCGATTAAATATTGACAATTTAACGAGCAAATTCCTGTCTTACAACATCATGAATAATCATTGGCTAAAAATGCAAATTTGCGGCGTTTAGAGAAGGGCTCCTGCGACACGTCATGTAATTAATCTTTGCTTACTTATTACCTTTATTTCAAGGACGATTGTGAATTTTGTATGCCTAGGGGGTCCTATTTGGAGGCACATTTTTCTCTCTTTAAAAAGAAAAAAAAAAATCTCTTACCAACAAGAATTTCAGTAATTAAGAGGCAAGATACGTAGGGTTAACAAAAGAAATACTGATACACTGCAATACTCTTCTGTTTTGGATCAAACTTGTGTCTCAAAGTTGTATCTCAAAAATGGCAAATAGATGTAAACATTCTTATGACAGATGTTATTTTGGAGTTTCACTCTACAACTTATGAAGGAAGCCAACTCTTTTCTAGATACACGCCACAAGACCTTTGGGTGATGTACTAGTAGGTCTTACTAATTGAGGTCCATGGGCATCAATACCTGGGCCGTAGCTGGTGTCACGTTAGTGGCAAGTTCGCTGAATCATCATTTTATAGCAATTAACTTTTTACATTTGTTTAATCCACTGAGTGAATAAAGCATCCATTGCCATAACGTAGATTCATATTGGTGCTAGGACTCCTCACAGAAGCGTGGATGCGGTAAAGTTTGACAAAAATATCATACAGCGGTACATAAATCGTGAAAATTGTATCGTATGCATTCCAAAGTTGGGCCAAGGAATTCTCTATCCCTAACAAAGTTGTGCAACTACTTTGTATGGAGTTCATTTCTTAGATGCAGATACCCAGCAATAGTATTACAGTTGGTCTGTTACGACGTACATTGGGTTAAGTTTTTTGAAGGTGTCATGAATTTCTGTATCAGGATTGTGTTACCCCTCCCCCACCCTTATAAGTAATATGTACCTGCCATGTTAATACATGATAGTTGGTTTTTATCATCAGTGAGTGTGTTATTACTTTTTTTTTCATGCTAAGGTCCCAGCAGCAGGCAGTTAGTTGTGAAAGATCCACATAGTTTTCCTCCAAAACTAGCTATTTGCTGCCAGCCTTGATGGTCATCATCAGGAATGCTCTCCCTAATGGCTGTCCAGTCCATGATCTCGTCAGGTGCCTGCATGCTTGAGTTAAACCCATGCCCTGGCCCACTGGTCAGTGATGAAAGATGATTAAGCAGAAATCACAAGAGTCCGTCTAAAATCGCACATGAACATGGTTACTGACCAGAAAATCTGCTGCACCCTCTCTCTCCGTCGGCCTGGTGAAATTCAAGACTCGTGAGGGAGTGAGCCATTAAATTCAACTATTGAGACTGACTTGAAGTCCAACAAAACATTAGCTGCTTCTGACAGCTCATGGATTTTTCTGCTGCGACAAATAGACCTAATGTAAAAATGGTCCTTCCTTCCTTCCTTTAATGCAAAGCGGATTATGGCTTTGATGACGGAAACCTAGCCTATAGCTATATGACGACAGTAGATATTTTATGGATCATGCATTGGGCTGTGAGGAGAATTCTGCTGACATTGCACGAACCAAACGTGAGGTCTGCCCATGCTCTTCCCTTCATAGCCAGAAATCTCCAAATTTGCCCTATGCTGACCCCTCTAAAACAGACTTCTTGTACCCACATATGCCTACATACTATTTGCACAAGTCAAGCTTTTTCCTCGTGTACAGTAGATATCAGATTTACAAACCTTTCAGTATATCATCCCTTTCACATAACAGTGGCACACATTAAGAAGGTACACCTATCGAAGGTTCCTTCTGGAAGATATCAATCATATTCACAAGGTTTTCAGACTGATAAAACATAGCCATCTGTTTACTCTAATCCCAAAATAGTGTTCTATCTCCAAATACATCTAACTCCTTAAACTCATGAAGGTATTTTACACCAACATACCAAATATGAAGTCATCCCACACTTGTTTCATTAGTGTTTTCATTAGATGTATTGCTTAGGCTGTGCTATTTGACACCTGAAGACTCCTAAGGAACTTTGACCTCAACAAAACAATATATCATTTGCCCTCACCAAAGGATACCTCATACCAATTATTAACTCGATAAACAGATCAATTTTCTGTGACAATGAATTCTCAAGGTTTCCATAATTTGTCACTGCCAAATGATTTTTCACGAAATGATTTTTCACCAGATAAAGGTCACTAGATAAATGGGCAAGTCAAGTTGCTGACTTGATTTGCCCACTGGCGACACCACTGACTTAAGAATCTGCATGGGGAAATCGTTGCTGACTTCAAAAATGGCAATCTTGAGGTTCTTGCAAGAAAATCTAGAAATCACATTCCAAACCAGGAGATCTTTTTTCAAAAACAAAGACTATTTTTAAGAACAGCGTTATTTTTAACTAGAAAGAGGCTGTTTTTCCTTACCATCTTAACTTGGTGTCTCATGTGGGAAATGTTTTGCCATGTTTTAGTCCATGTTCTGACAAATCGCTCCAAATGCAATCCAATAATAACTTGAAACAGCAACAGAGTGTATTAATCTTGGCATTGAAAGTTGAACAACATGAGATCTAGCATTTTCACTGTGAGACGATGACCAAGACAGCGAGAGTTGCACAACTCTGTGGTGGTGTTATCAGCATAGGTATTATTACTTAGACATTACTGAATGAGGCGTGACTGACAGCTATTTGTGAACTAACTCATGGCTAATGCAAGGCGGAAAAGCTGCACATTGAGAGCTTCTGTTGTTTTAAGTTCACTGCTTCCAAAGACACAGATGATAACTAGCCCATTGCATGCACCACAAACCTGATGTGGTGCTTGCAATGATGAGGTAACAGGTTGATCTTTGACTCTTTCATTTTCAGGAAAGCATCTCTTGCAGTGTTACAGCAATGGTTGAAACAAGGGTCAAGTCTTTTAGGGAAACTGCTTATATCGTCCAAATCTTTTCAAAGCATATTCCAGAGCATAATAATTCACAACTTCCCTTCCATTTTACACCGCCATTCACCCCCTCCCCCACACTATTCCCACTTCAATCCCAGCTAGCACATGGCATGGTAGGTAGACAACAATAAATGAAACAAAAGAGCAGTGTAAGTGAATTAACAGAATCAACAAAAAGTTTATAATTTGTGACACAGAAACGTAAAATTTTATCTCTTATGTGTTAAAACAATGAGAACAGAGCTTGCGTTACACAGGAGAGAAGAGGGAAAGTACAATACACAAAGTGTAGCTGAACTCATCTGTTGAAGAAGGTTAAATTATTGGCAGTTTACAGGTGTAAATAAAAGACAACTTTACGGTGGTAACGATACTTCGCTGCAAGTTAACACAATCCTCAATAACAAGGCACTGTATCTTGATAAATGAGTCCTAACCATACTGACAGGCATGCATTGCTCATGACCTTATGGGAATGTCACAGGTTTAGAAAATGTCTTTATTTTAGCATGAACAAATACAGGTGACCTCAACTTAAAGAGAAACCAGTTAGCTCAACCAATCGTCCTTTCCAATTACTAGAGGCTGGGTCACACCAAAGAACATCTGAAGACGCTGATCAGACACACATTTTCTCAGCTGATATTCTTTCTTACAGGTGATTATTTAAACAAAACAGCCCTTGCTGAGTTTTCCTTCTTTTTTTTAAATTTGACTGGTAACAGCTGCTTCAGTCTCTGAGATGCAATTAACCTTAAAACAATTTGATAAATAATTACAAGCGATGAAAAGGAAACAAACAGAATAAAACAGACATGGAAATATCTTCATTGTTGATACAGAAATTTTGAAATGAAACTAATACCAAAGAATACATGAAACAAAAAAAAACAAAAAAAAGGGAAAGATGCATTCTTCTTTCCTACTATTTCATTTTGTTAATGGTCACCATGGGAACCATGAGGAGAAGATAACATGCCATGAGTGGCATGCAATGTAAAAATCATGCATTTCATAGCTGCTTATGAAAGACAGTTTAAAAATAAGGTATCTCCATGCTTCAAGAATAATGCATCAACTGAAAATTACTTTATCACCAAACAAAATTCGTACTCACTACCAAAATATCCAAAAATAAGCATCTTTTCCCCAGAGGGCAAAAAAAAGGTTAAGTTGACTATCCAAACACCTTCAAATGTTTTATTGAGAATGTTGGAAATTCAGAGACAGTAGAAGAAAAAAGAAAATGCCTCTCCAGTAGCTTTTTTCAAGCAATGTCATGAACGTTACAAAAAGTGCATCATATACTATATCATAATGTAAAAATTAATTTCCCAGTTCGCAGGTGATCGATACCTTTGAGGAATATGTTCACCTTCTGGTGTCCTGTGTCACCACGTCCGATTCTCTGTTTTTAAAAACCTTCGCTTCCGTGAGTAAGGTCACCCAACACCATCTGAAAACCATTTCAGGCCCTAGAGAGATGTATCAATGACCTATTTTGCCGTTATTCTCTGCTTAAATTTACCGATCTAGATGTCCAAAATCAATCAGCCTTACTGCTTTGTGTATCATTGATCACACCAATTGAATAATCTGCATCATACAATTTAACAGATTGACAGTACAATCTCTCATATTGACTTCTAAACTAAATTAATGATCAATGACTAAGATTTCACACTTTTGTTCGATTACACTGGCTGCAGGCCGAATTCCACCTAACAACCATCCTAATGTATTATTCCTTCTAACCTCCCTTCCCCAAACTGAGAAAATACACTTGCTACAGTTTCGGTAAAAATTGTTGAATGTGAAATACCACCTGGGCTAGCTCATGAAAAGCACAATAGGACGACAGGAATGATTAATGCTGTCTCCACAAAGAATGCACCTTTTAAGATTTTATGGAAGAAAGTGTTCTCTTTGGAAGCAAAGTGGATCTCAGTTTACACTAAATGTTAACTACAGAGATATATTAGACTCTTACCATCAACAGAAAAACCTTGTACTGTCGCTAAATGCTAAATATGTGCACACAAAAATCACACTTACTTTCACTTGACTACAAAGCCCCAAATTGTGCACAATTCCAATATTGTAACGAGGACTAAAGCACTTTGTTCAAAATATGATCCTTCTTCGATTGAGTTTTTTTCATTTCACAGACTTTCTGTAGAGGCCATGAGTGTACTCTGGTGTACTCTAATTGCCTCCAGATATGAAGTACAAATAAAGTCAGTTCAAAACTAAAGAATGCACACAGTGAGTGACTTCATCATCCCTTACATAAAGGGAGGAAAATAGAATAGGTTCCACTGGAAACATAAAAAGCAGATGCATTTGAAGAAATTTTTCAAAAATGTTGTTGAAGCCTTTGACTGTTTGATTGCCGTTTTTCTTTTCATGCCTTCAGATTAACTTCAAACCACTTCTTCATGACTGCTCTCAAAATGAGACGACCCTTGTCTTTACTTCTACATTTACATTCATGTGACTGACAGGACACACAAATGAATGATGCCTAAAAAATCCGGTTTCTTTCACAAGTCTCGCTCTGTAAAATTCTTCCACTTTTATGCCTCTGAAAATGGGAAAGGTTATCTATTCGAAACAGCTGTGAGTAAAGTCCTACTAACAGTCAAACATTGGGTTTACGTTTAGTTTCCAAACACTTTGTGACGTACAACTTGGTCGTGCACATCCTTTTCGAATGTTGTACCAAAGTCATCTCTTTGGTTCTCAAAATTTTATTTAATTGTCCTTATTATTGCTAAGTTTCCAGTAGTAACATTAGTAAGTCATTTGGTGACTTCTTTTCTGTTGCACCAGCAAAAGATAAACCTTAACAAATTTGAAAAAAAAAAAAA
>VJOZ01017619.1:0-17014 GCA_009801055.1 Stichopus horrens | reverse complement strand
ATTCTTTGATTAGATAACTGTTTGATGTATGGTAGTAATATCTGTGGAGTCTAATGCTAGCAGGAAGAGCAACTTTCTCTGAATAAGCTCAAAAATGCTCGTACACTGATGGTATCTTGCATATTCATCTTTCTACCATGTTGGCATATCATTAAAATATTATTATAGCATCATTACCTCTAATTCTGAACTGGCTTGCTATCATGATTGAAAAGTTCCAAGAAGCAGTAAATGATGTTTTACATGGAACAGGCTGTATCAAGACCACTGATGAATACAGATATTGCAAATGAGGTGATACCATTCAAGGTGAAGTAAGGGAAGGTGATCAAAAAGTGTGGCGCTTCAACGTTTTGTTCATTACAAGGGCATAACATTCCCTTCATAAAATACACTGAATTGCTTGTAAAAGACTTCCGGGAATTATTCATCGAGGATGTTACACAGTATACAACGTATTTATGATTTCAAATAATTCAGCCAAGATAGCTTCCTGTTTTCACCTCTCACTGGTTCTTGGATATCCTATCATACCCACACTGTGGAATGCCTGCATCTCATTCATATAACAAAATTGCTGTAAGCAGCATAGCAGAGACAGTACTGGCTGATATGTGACTTTATTTGAACAAACTGCATTTTAAAATTCAAAAGTACTGAGAATTCAGCTTTGAAAAAATTAGCAGGGGTCAAAACATTCACACTTTTCCTTTGGACAGTATTTCAAATCCACTTGGTGTCTGACTTGTCGTCAATTTGATAAGGAAAATATTCAATGAAAACATGAATTAGACTGAAAGAAGAATTTCACTGGAGGACAAAATATCTCAAAACAACTGACCAAGAGTTCTTTGTGACTTTCACACATCTTTTCAGCATCTTGAAGGTTATTGGAGAGGGGAAGACTTGAAATGGTCAAAATGATACCGTCATACCAGTCCATCTGAAAGCATAATAACATGTGGAAAAATTAAACAATATCAATTGACACTGAAAAACTTTGATGCAAGAGGCATTTACATCAGATTACAAACAGTTTCACCAAAAAGCAATTCTGCATTTAACGGTGGCACTTTGCACAAGTACTCTCCAGAAATTGATTTTTCCTAAAAGGAATTTTGCACAAGAACTACAACATCTTCTTCTGCCCTAACATTCTCATGATTGTCAACCATGTAACCATGTGTCTCACATTCGAAAAGTTGCAAATTAAGCAGGATAAAGGTTGTTCCACTGCACACCCTTTCCCCATACTGGACATACCTCTCCCCACCCCATGAAAATGTTGAAGTTTCATATTTTGACTTGCCTATCCAACAAAGGGAGAAGTATATGCACTTTTATTTTCCCATTTCTTAGGAACAGGCTGCTTCTACGAGGCTTTAATTGAATACAAGAAGAAAACCTTACCCCCACCATCCATCTCACCCCCTTCTCCAAAACAAAATAAGAAAGAAACAAAAAAAACAAAGAGACAAACAAGAGATTATCCCCATGTAAGAACATATGCATGCTATCACTTTCTGTAATCCACGATTTTATATTTAATTTTTTAAACATATACCACATAAGAAGAGAGAGAAAAACCAAATAAATCATAACACAAAAACTGCTCAAAATCAGAAAACAGACAGTGAGTCTGCGACAACTTACCAAGTTTTTGAAATTTTTCAAGAAGATTTGCAGTTCATGAGATTTGTCGAGCATGGCTTTTCTTTTCTCCAAGGATGCCTGCAAACTCTCCCACAGAGATGATACTTCATCCAGGGACACACTTATGTCTTCTGTTTTGTCCTTAAACTTATCTGAGAGTTCTGAGCCAGTATTTGAAAGACGCTATGACAAAGAAAACTTTCAATTTGAATGAAAGAAAGTCATTAACAAAGAAAGCAACTACAAGGTTTAAAGGGAAGTACTGTCTTTAATAAAAATGTGCATACACAGAATACAAAGAAAATAATTTTTAATTGTTGTTGAACCACTCAGTCTCACCATGCAATATTCATCAGCAATAGTTTCATCTCCTCAAAGCATTATACATGCTGATGAGTTATGGAAGATGTATCATTTGAAGATTTGAAAGTTCGCATGATCAAATTGTTCCAACGCAACAACTAACTGAATTTCTATCTGTCAGAAACTTGTTTGTATGAACGAATTATTCAAACGCAACAACTAATTGAATTTCTATCTGTCAGAAACTTGTTTCTTGAAAGTAGGGCCACCATCTTTGTTTTGAATTATCTATCATTCTGTGTGTACAAATATTGGCTTAAAAAATATGATTTTGTTGGTAATGCAAACTCCATCTTTCCCTTTAAAAGCATGTCCTCATTCAGGAGATATATTGCACTATTTCTGTAGTGTCGTGGATGTACCCAAACAAAAGTCTAGTTTCCAATAATTCCTTTAGTCCAATCCTCTCTTGGCAAAACAGACACTCTTTGTCTGGGTGAGTGTGTGTGTTAAACTCATTACAGAAAATCAGTCCTTCTCACATGCCCATCAGTAAACCACTGAGGAATCAATCAGTAAACAAACTTTTTTTTTCTTTTCTCTCCAGACATGGAGGTCGATGCTGCAGCTACCATGATGATGTTCAGGACTCCTCCAGAGAAAAGAGTAGAGCAATGTGAGTTCAAGTCATGATGAGAAGTTGGTTTAGATGTTTGGCGATTTGTATAGTCAATATAGTCCACTGCCCTGGGCCCGCAAAATCATTGCACAGTTTTCTCACTTGGCCTTTCTCCTCACAACCTAGGAATAGAGTAAGGAATAGGGTAACTCTTAATCATAGTTCATCCTCAACTTGCCTCCTCTGTTCACCTAGCACCCTTTCAGTCATCATGTCACCCGGTGTATCTCAGAAGTGACATCAATGTTTTTGACGTTTTTCATTAGAATACGCTGGTATCATAATTAGTCGGTAATGGTTGTCGGGGGACAAGTAAGTTCACTGCTGTGAAATCATGTCTAGGTCAGGTATGGAGTGCACTCTTAAAATACACACTTTCCTCAAACTCAACTCGTCTGTAGAATTGCTCCGCGCCTTGATCTTTGTACCACGATTGACGACAGAAATCATCTGCTGAAGATCAGACGACACTTAAGACGGTGCACTTTGGTTCAGTCAAAAGTGCAGTTCATTGTATCCGAGAAATTGTTCAACTCTAGCCATTGTGATCTCTCCAGATTGCTGCAGCAGAGTGTCTTACACACTTGTCTGAAATATTCCTGCTGGTATCTGGAGAAACCCAATCATTATGTCACGCTCGAGCTGACAGCTGATGTTTAATTCTGTACCGAATTTGATGTTCTGCATCATGGAAATGAAGGTGCGAAATGCTACATACACTTGTCCTACACATGAAGCACCTTGCATGAGTGTCAAAGCTGCTTTATTGTTTTGTTTGTTGTGGGAGGGGGTGGGGGTCTTATGTAAAAAAATTGCAAAGCCTGACAGTTTCCATCTTCCATGTCCTGAAACGGTGCTGTTAGTAATTACTTTACAGGCTTGTAATATGCAGAACATGATGTCAGTGTGTGGTAAATTTGACCATGAATGTGATGGGGAAGAACAAGAAAGCGCTTCAATATGGTGTTGAGATTCAGAGAGAATTTTATCACCTGTTAATTTGAGACAAAACATCATCATTAACAGTACCCTCACTGAAAGAAAATCTAAGAATGCAATGCAAAACATGTAATAAAAATAAAGGAAAGCAGAAAATACTCTCAGAGGTTAGAAACACAATTTGATTTGCATTGGCACTTTATGCAGTGGCTGATTCTAATGGTGTGCTGTAGCTTTCGTCCGTTGGGGGGAGGGGGTATGGGTGGGGAGTAACATGAGGCATAGTATTTTTGAGTCCATTAGACCACTGATCACAGCTTCATGATAGTATTAGGAACTCCTATGGGTGAAATAATTCCTAGACAGTTGGTGAGAATATCAAGCAAGCTAGAACAATTGGCAGTTAGGAGTTTGAAGGAGAACCTTATCAGGGCCTAAGATAGTCATCCATGTATTTGCCAGCATGTTTCTATGTTTATCTACAAAATGTTACAGTAGACAAATGTTAGTGTACAAATCAGTGTAGTATTATTTAACTTTGTTTTCAAAAAATAGAGCTTAAGTATCTGTGGAAATCCTTTGTATCACTCTAAGCTATGCTAGAATCCCATATTTTGTCATCTCTGGCCATGTTCTTTTTGCTAAAATGGTTCTTTTTGCATCACCTGAATCACCGGTTTTATCCCGTAGGAGGAATTAAGTTATACTCGAGCAGTCTTTGATCAACATCTACGAAAAACTCAAAACCACTCGTGCATACATGAAAGGAATCCCTGCAGTAGCAATCTTAAACCTAAATAGTGCAGCTCAAATACTAATGTCGTAAAAGACATATGAGACGAGAATAACTGTTTTGTATTCTTTTACAGAATAAACTTCATCATCATCATAGCTCAAGTTAACTCCTTCTCTTGTAAATCCTAGCAACAGTACTCTGAAATAGAAACCACTCAGAACTCTCGTATGCTCTACTCCAGCGTGTGCCACATGCTGTCATTGTAAGAGGCTCACTGATGAATGAGCAGGAACTATTCCTCCCTCTGAAAATTGAAACAGAAAGATTAAGAAATATGGAAAAAGTAGCATAAACATGATGAATCAATGCATGAAGACACAAAAAGTTGGGTAGCTTTTGTCTAAACAAACATGCCGCTGGAAACTACAAGATGTTGATGCCGTTTTCATGCGTCATAAATTTTAGACTTGATCAAGAACTCGTCTACCTTGATTTTACATTTTAATCTTTTTCAAATAATTTGTAGGGAGTACTTTTCTTTGTCGGGTGACAATCTAAATCATTCTCCTTTTTTTTCCATATTTTCCATTAGACTCTCTTTTGTGTCCTTTTCCTTTCAAGGGAATGATTTTAAGTCATAACTGAACTGTCTGTCCTTTTTGTAAATTGTCCATTTTTCATCTTTGTTTGCTAAAGGAGAGCAGGCAGTTTTAAGAAACACTTAAAATCGTTTTTTACGTGCTTTTGCTCCAAATGAGTCCTGAACATGCATCCTGCAATGATTTCTGGGTACATACTAGCACAACAACCAAAGTTAAAGACCAATTATACCCACTATCCACAGGAAACAGGCTTTACATTTTCCTTCAAAACTAAGACATACACTTAAAGGAAAATGCCTTTTCTGTCAAGCGAGAGGATTTTTTGTTTCAGTAAACATTTCCAGTGTTTAGTTCATTATCTTTGTGATATGCAAGGTTATGGCTGATACAGGGTAGGCTCACGTAGCTTTTTTGCAACATTTCGAAGTGAAAAGCAGGGAAGTCATCAATGTTTTCTCTTTTGTCTGTTTGCTCCTGTCATTTTCATGTTTGTCAATTTCAAAAAGGTTTGTCTAATATACAGCAAATTGATGGTATAATCTCATCAAGTTTTTTTTTTTTTTAAACTTGATGTATTGCAAACGATTGCAAAAACATGGGTAACTTAAGGCAGGACTTGTTTATCGACTTGTAATGAAACTTGGATGAAAATTAAAGTGACTCAAAAACAAGATAAGCGTGTCTGTTAACTCTCTGCAGGAGGATACTGACAAAAAACTATATATATTCTGAGACAGATGTGGGGTATGATATGTTGCTCTCTGATAATTGGATCTAGTCATTGGCACGTATTTCAAACAAGATCAGAGACAGGTGGGAGTGAAAGCTTCATAATTTGTACCTCAGAAATTTCAAACACAAACTGCTGTTTTTGAGCATTTTATGTGACAAGATTATGACTCTGTATTATGGTCACTACCGTTCTACAGTAGCTGTAGCTATAGGATTCCTAGTGGCTGCAATAGTGCTTTGTCAGTGTGGTGTGAATGTCCTCCTCGGGGAAGGGGTCTAAGAAGAGTGTACCCTCTAGAATTCTTCCTTTTTTTTTTGCAGATAAATTATGCTGAGATGGCAAATGCTGCAGTGTTAGTTCATACCAGCTAGCTGGTGTGTCACTGCATCTTTCTGTCTGTCTGTCTATGTATCTGTCTGTCTATGTATCTGTCTGTCTATCTGTTCTTAATTGTTCAAAATGCTTCTCCTCCATCATGCTTTCATATGCATTTGCATGAAACTCGGACACAATATTCCATAGGTGGTGGACCATTTGGGGTGTGCAAAAATTTTGATCGCAGATCCCACATTTGCCCTATGGCCCATTTTATGAAATTCTGCAAAATGCCTCTCCTCCTACCGATTTTCATGCACAATGTTGATGGTTTGTTACAATAATACTCTACTAGTAGTGCCTTCAGGGTATTCAAGGATTTGTAGTCCAAGGCCCCATGTGGGCTCTATGGCTCATGTTATTGACATTATATCGGCCAAATTTATTGAGGAAGAGCTAACTTTGGCACTTTTTTGCTCTAGCTTATGGTATTCTGCAAATTATGCAGTCCTACAGATTCTCTTGTACATGCAATGTTGATGATTTGACATAATGATACATCTGGTGGTTCCTATGATTATATACCTAATACTGATATGTAAATGGTCACCCTCAGGCTCTTCAGGTGTGAACCTCTGCACCATGGGTGCTCTAGTTTTTTCCTTTTTTTGAGCTAAATTTTGCAATAATATATATTTCTATGGATTTTCAGACATTTCCTGTGGAATTCTCATTGAATTCTGTGCTCACGATTTACTCTTCATGTTGGTTGGCAAGCATCATCGCGTCCGTCCAACGACTGTCGTGGCTTTAACCCTGATGGTCACTCATGTGAAGTGTTAATATGCTGTTACTGTTATAAAAGACTCAGAACAACAAATTTGTGACATGATGCAATCAAACAGAAATAACAACTATTTTTTTTTTGTTTCCATATTGTTCCATTTCAGTGGCTAAGTTGAAGAGAGAGGGCCTGCAACCTTTGCATTCATACAGCATCAACAACGGAGCTGCTCCCCTGCAAGCTAAACCAGAACAACCGCATTGCAAGGCCACATTGGCAGACCTGGCTGAAACTGCTCTCTGTGACTACAAGCCAAAGTAAGGTTTCTCTCTCTATCAGTCACGTGCAGAAAAGTTACAGTGTGGTAGGATGGAGATGGGTTGATGATGTGGTTGTTAGGTGGGTGGGAAGAAGGGTGAAAATGCGAGAAGAGGAAGAATGAAGAAATGTAGAAAAACTCAGAATTGGTATCACAATCAATTATCAGTAAAACAAGTTGTACTCCTCTCCTTTCTTGCCACTTGTCTCCCATAACTCATGCTTTATGCAATTGGAGTATTGCAGTGTCATACTCACACAGAGAAAACTGATTTAAACAACTATAACAAGAAAAAAGATTTTCACCTAACGATGTGGAATATTTGTGTGTCCTCATATCTTACGGCAACATGGCAGGGTGATGAAGTCACACCACAGTTGGTGTAGACTGACACAGGTTTGAACATAGATTCAAACGTAGCCACTTCAACCAGGCTAGTTTGCAACGTTTTGTGTATTACAAAGAACAAAGCTTACAGCAGATGGCTGTGTGGTGTCTTACTTTATGCAGATGGCTGTCTGCTGACTTGCTCAAATGGATGGCTTCACTTGGTGAAGAATTGTTTTGGACTGCTTAAAGGTGATACGAGAATGTAGAATGGCTGATGTGTTGGTTACCATGGTAACATCATTTGTTAACAGTGGTGCCTGACAGTGTGGTACAAGTATGATACCTAGGAAACTTCTCACAGAAAGAACATATCTCCACCTTAAGGTAACGTTAATTTTTTTCTGTCTTCCTTTCATCCCAGGAGGGCATCTACACCCAGATCGACCGCTGCGCTCAAAGCTAAATGTACACCTTCACCGAATGGTGTCATGGACCACACCTACAGCCTGAGCTCCATGGTGTGCACACCGGTGGTTATCGGGGCTCTGGACGATGACCCTGTCGACTGCGAAATGAGCGAAGGCAGCACGGATGATTCGGACTCCGACTCGGATCAGACGGAATCCAAGAGCTTCAACGACAGTGGAGTCTTCTCAAAAGGCAACTTCAAGAGGTGCTCCGACGACAGCGAATCTGAAAAACAGCTCCCGCTGAAAAAGCGGCTCAAGAAGAAACCAAAGGATGTGGCACCAGACTTGGTAGAGGGCGCCGATGCATTGTTGAATCTAGCAGGAATAAACACACAAGATGGCCAAGAGTCAATCGACAATCTGTCTCCTGTATCCAGGTAACTGGGGGTGAAGAGCTGTGGGAACTCGAAAGAAAGAAATCAGGGTGTTACCAAAAAAGAAACAAAACAACCTGAAATTTGGTTTCTACTCACAAAGTTGTTGGTTTTGGCATCGTGTCTGTCGTTTGTCAGATTTAGAGAAGACTCATGTGGTCATTTTCTCCCTCCTTGACACATCAAGTGTGGTGTATCTTTAGCCTCTAAACGTTGATGTTTTTCTGAACTTCATCAGAAATCAGAATGCAAGAGAGACAGAGTTCATCCCTGTGGAGGTAGAGCCGTGATGTACCTCTGCTTACATTACCTTTTCATAAAGGTTCACTGGAAATGCAAAAATGGTCGTATGCACAGTTTCGACACAGTGTCAAGAACTACGGTTGAAATACGTAATCTATGATTTACCTTCTCGAAGAATTTGTCAGAGGTTAGCGTGAGGAAAAGTCATCACTTATATGGTAGTTTTGCAGTGAAGATGGTAAATGATAGATTCTCAAACCCTTTGCAACGATTACCACAGCGATAAGATTTGGAGTAGTCACCATTACATCGACTGTGAAAATAAAGTTAGCCACTTAATGACAGTACCTGTTGAAACATTCAGTGAGAAAATGATGCATAGCAACAAATGTGTGTCCAACATACAGACATAGACATACACACATTTACACACATGATGCAGTGACTCACTTGTGTGTTATTTGTCATGGAGATTTTGATAACTTTTGTAATGTCAGGAATGTTTGTAAGATTTGGACAGTTGTTACCGAATTCCACATGTTTCAGAAATAATCAAGAACACTTGCATGTCTTGTTCAGCATCGCTGTTAAAATCGGAAAATTGCATTGTCAAGGAAAATACAAACACCAAGAAACGAAACAAGGATTTGAGAAGGATCACAAAGTGATCTAGCAAATAATTTTATGCCAGGAATGATGGCAGTTTTCAAACTTACCTGTGTGAATTTTTCTCTGAAGAGCAAAGAGAATCAAAATCTGAGAGAATTTGAATTTCTTCACTCTTCCTTGAATATTATTTTTAAAAGAGCTCTGTGTGTATCTTCACCAGCTGGTAATGATAAAAGGAAGTAAGCAATATCCTGTCTGGTGAGACGGAATGGTCATTTCTTGGTTTTGGACATTTTCTTCAAGTTATGTAGCAGGTAGTCTATTCTCCCAAACAACCGGAGGCAAAGTGGTCGACCAATTGTGTCGATCGCCCTGCAAACACGGGGTCGGATTTCTATGTTGCTTTTCTGAGAGGATGGTGGGTTTTGTCATTGGTAAATTCATTGACAGAGATGTGGACCGATGAGCCAGTGTTTGGTCCGTCGGCTGCTGGGGGGGGGGGAAAGAGGAGGGAGGGGGATGGGTCGGGTTTAAGTTCTTAAATTTCTCTCCTGCCCATGGACTTAAAGAGGAATGTACCATACTTTGATGATTGTGGTGCTCGAAACCAGGCTTCCAGACATACCAGCTAATGATCTGAAGGTGCAAATATGATTTTGAAGGGCAAAATGCATACCACTGCAACAAAACTATCTTGTCTTCCACGGTTGGGTGCTCTTTGGTCAGATGGCTGTGAACCAGCTCAGTATTTAGATTTATTTTGTTTGCTTTTCTTAAAGCAGTGGGTAACCGGGGAGGGAGGAAGGGGGGAGGTGTTGAGATGGTCTCAAGATGATCAAAAGGAAAATGTGTCAGTACACTCTGAGGCCTAGTTGTAAAGTTTTTTTTCTGAGAATTGTCATGCCAGTTCAAGTGTTTTTCTGTTCAGTATGCTAGTGGTCAGTGAAAGTTTAAAGGTGGAAAAGAGTAACTCTAATGAATCACATTGGGCCAGTGACTGATGTGCGAATGATAGAAATGTCTTTTTTCTTTCTGTGTCAAAAATACAGTAAGGTCAGTTTCTTTTTTTTCTTAATTTTTTTTCCTGGACGGTAATTGTGTCTGTTGCCCCCCCCCAATATGATATATTTTGAAGCAAGACGAGAAAGAAAGAAAAAAAAGGGGCGAAACTAATAGTTTGCCATCAGCTTGTTACATCCACATCTCATTCCAAAGCTGGTAGTAATAATGAAAAAACTTTTCTTTTTCTCTTTTTTTTGTTTTTTTGGTTTTGAAAATGATAAAAACAGATTGACTCCCAGCAAATCAAATCTCAACAGTATCTTTCCTCTGAATCAGTCGGCCTTGCTGCTGTCGCTGAATTTTTAACCAATCACCTTCAAATGGCAGGGAAAGTTAAAATTTTTGACTTTCAATAACTCATTGTGCAATACTCTGTGGGAGGTTTATCTCATTAATGACTTTCTACTTGTGTTTCTTTTTTTTTTTTGCCCTGTTGTTTTCATAAATCCTTACCTCCCTCCCTTACAATGCTTGCTTCGACATTCTTTTTCCTTTTCTGTGTGTGTTAAGCTGATGGGTCATTTTTATCTGAGTTTTTAGTTTTCACTGTAAGTTTATATATCAATGCTCATTATGTAGATAATTTTAACAAAATCAGGATCATAACTTCTTTTTCCATTTTTGTAACTTAAAAAAAACCTCCCAGATGATGATAACATTGGAGTAATTGCCATCGCAAAGATTTTAATTTCAGTGCAAGTAGATGTAAGAGGAGTGGATCATTTTATGGGGGTTTGCCTGCTGCAATTGAGAGAGAATTGACGTAGAGCCGGGACGTACGACAGGCGCACCGTACGAAGTCTTACGGTCGCAAACATCTCCGATTATTTATTCAGTCACGTGATTGGATCCTTAACGGTTCGCAATAGAATTCACTGCAATACACGTATTACTGGTGCAAACAACAGGATTGGTCTTGCCAACGAACAGTACTCGTTTGCCGTGACATTGCAGAGTTGAAAAGATCGCTTTTTGCTTGCTGTGACTTTTTTTTTTAAATTTTTTCTTTGTTATCAAGTTTGCAGTGTCTGATCATGTTACTAACTCGACAACGTAAACCCACAAGTCAGCAACCTCAAAGTCCTCTTACTGTTGCCATCCTCATACCATCCTCATCACTTCATCTCCCAGCAATTGTGCACGTTTTTTTCCCTCCAAAAATAGATTGATCGATAGATTGTCCATCTCATTTCCCTGTCTCACCCGGTTTTCTCTGTTTCAGCCAATGAGTAGGCTCTGGCTGCCATTCTGCCTCTTCCATTTTTCTGGTTCATATTAATCTTCTGTTCGTTTGTGAGATTTGAATGCTGACATACTCCCTGCCCGTGTTTATCCTCAAAACAGTAATTCTTAAATTTTCTGTTCGAATGGAAAGAAAGAACCTGCAGGTCAGAGGCACTCCAGCAGCAGTTCTTGGAAACAGACAACTGCATCGAGCTGAGGTTTACCTGCCAGAGGGTAGGCCACAGTATCCACCTCTGGTGAACTGCTGGAAATGTTGTGTATATAAAACTTTTGTCCATCTCCATATCTGGATATGTATGACATTCCTGAATCCCATTGTGATCGTAACCATCTGACAAGTGAACACAGTTGTTATTGTATGATATTTAGTATTATTTTTATATGAAAATTTGTAACCTAGTTTATAGTGTGACATGTAACTTAACATTTCCCCCTCCCCCTCTTGCTATCAATCCTTGCTTTGCACTTTGGTCTTATTATCTGTCTTACTCAAAAGCTGCAAGCTGACTACCATCAACAATAATTTGTGGAAGAACCCTCCTAAGCTTCACTGTGGTCTCTTAAGAAGCAGTTGTTAGTTCCATGTATCACATGGTGTCATATGTTGTTTACCTAGTGATTGTCATAGAAAAAAGAAGAAATGATGGAACGTCAATATTTGGTTAAAAGTTAGGAATTTACGAATCATGTCACTGATCTCTTTATCCCTTTTGCTGCTTAGCCACGTACGCTGCCCCTTCAAAGTTCAGTAAAAACTATTAAACAGAAGTGAATTTGTGACTCAGCCATCAAACTCATGTAATACATAAGGGAACATGGCATTATATATCTGCTTTTTGTTACCCATGGTGGCTACAATCATGTTACCGCTTTTTTCTTTTTTTTCTAAAGAGTGTGGAGTGGTTCACCCAGTAGCCACTCTCGTTGCTGTGATCTTATTAAAAGTCTAACCTGCAAGTTTGCTGTGAATTAACTTTTTTGCTGTGATTCATTTTAGCTAGTTTTGACTTAACTGGACACAAATGCAGTTACATGGGACCTCTGGTGCAATTGGGTATTATTATTATTTTGACTTTGAGAATAAGAAAACTGATGGACCCTTCTCTGTCAAAGTTTGAAAAGGATTACAGTATGTACATATTATGGAGTATTTAAAAGAATCAAATTTTTATTTACAACTCAAGCTTCACAACTTTTTTTTTTTAATTTGTTACTTTTGCCCCAGTGTTGTGAATTTTCAACTATTGTTGGTAAGCTTTTTCAACACATTTAGTATTATTAATTTTTTTTTTTTTTTTTCCATTTTACTTTTGCTTTAATTTGTCATTGTATAGTTTCTTTGGTTTTACCAGTCTTCCTAAAACAAAAACTACTGAAGATATAGCAACCGTCTTTACGATGTGACAATTTAAGTCACGGTGACAACAGTCAGTATACGCAACTCAAGCTTATTGTACAGCAGCATATCTTGTCTAATAAATTAGTACAAGTACAATGGTGGAAAGGGAATAATGTAAGCCTGTATTTAACTGGTTCAAACAAATATATGAAATAAGAAAAAGATATTTTGTTTTACCATTTATTCTTTGTGTTTTGCCCCCCCCCCCTCTTTCATATATAATAATTTGCAGCACCTTTATCTCTTTCATACTAATGACAACTGTCGTTTTCTCGACCAGAAACAGGAGAGTGCCAGCAATTTGAGGCAACAGACAACTTGCTTCCCTTTGAAATGTACTTCAGTAAGAGATTTTGTAAAACACAAGTAACACCAAAGAGAGAGAGAGAGAGCTGTTATCCTCTTGCTAGGCAAAAGTCACTCATTCAAATGCTTTTTGGTACCTGTTGAAGTTATTCGTATGTCTCCCATGACAATGGCGATCATCAATAACTAGCACAACACAGTTGCCCAAAACTCATTTTTCAACACCAAGATAGTCAATTTTTGACATGAATTTAGCCCAAAGATAGGAAAGAAGATAGCACCATCAGCGCATTCTGTCTTTAGGTAGAGCCCGTGTTACCATGAAGAAGACATTACGGGTATTTATTCACTGAAATTTTGGCTGAATGTCTGTCAATTATGATGATTTTTTCTTGGATGTATTGTCAAGTCTTTCAAGCACTTTCTCTCCCCTAGCTTCAATATATATTCTTGGTCAATGGTAATTTACATGTTCGTAAAGCTCTCAACTGTTACTGAAAGAATCACAGACATATTAATGACATTAACCAGTCACAGCTTTGACACTTGATCCAAAATGCTAAGTCAATGTTGAACACATCAAGTCAATAAACAGAAATGGATGCTATCTTTTTGATGGTTTACATAGCTATCTGGCAATGCAGCTGGATCGAGTACAGCCCAACATCAAGGGTTCGACTCAGACGGCAGCTCTGCAATAACCGCAAACGATGGCGACTCCTACGGCCAAAGGTGTCATCAAACAAAAACCCTCCTCATTCCAGCTGTGTAATCAAATAATCGTCCATTTAAAAATTTTCCCTGCTTGTCCAGAATGTAATAAAAAGAGCGGCCATAAACTTTGATAGGGAGTTGGCTTGTAACAGAGTGCCTCGATTGTTGACAGGACACTTTTGAGACCGGAACAGTTATCGACGACTTCATGCCCATGAAACCAAAAGTTTCGATTTTAACCCTGTCACCACCTTTCAATAAAACCAGTGAAGATATTGACCTTCTTGAGTACATCAGTGCTCCGGCAAAGATTGAGCCACCTGAAACAAAAGGTAGACTGCTGTCGATGAGAAAACTATATATCGATGGTAAGAGTATTTGTGGCACCATATAACATCACAGTCTCACCATTGAGTACCAACACAATGACTAATCTCAAGACGTCTGAGGTTCATAGTTTCGCATTTCTTAGATTTCTCCCAAAGGCACTTCAGTATTGTTTAATATATGCATTTAAAATTTTATTGCTAAACCCAGTGGGAGGTTGGAGTCACTTTTGGAAGAATGTACTGGGATTTAATGCAAACATGTTTCAAGATTGTGGGGTACAGCTGACAGATAGTATTTTGGGGAAGGAGGAAGAGAGTGAAAGCCCACAAAGCTTGTATACTACCAGAAGGGTAAAGGTAAACTAGGAAACAAACAAAAACCCCTCAAAGTGCAAACACTTAGGCTGCAAAGGTAGAGTGGCAGTGAGGGTTTTGTAGGTATTGGCTAAAATGCAGCACAGCAAAAGCTTGTATCCTTTAGATTTGCAGAAACAAACATGATTTGAGTTAACTTTGTTGCAACTTTTTATAACACAATGATAATAAAAGCATATTTGCCCCTTGAAAGTCAGTGGCAGCATCAGGGTGGCATCTGTCCCCTATTCAGATTTTTGCCCCTAGTTGCCACCCGCTCGGCTGAAGTGACATGACAAACAGATACATCTATATATTTATACTGTGTTTATATTCATGATTTTGCCTTTACATTTCTGTTTTAGAGGATATATGAGACTTTTTCACGAAGAGATACGCCAAAACCTTACAGCTTTCAGGGGCGTCATCCCCTGGACGCCCAACCAGTTTTGCCTCTGGACCCCATGCCCCAAGGGCAGTAAGTTGTCATGTTTGAAGTAGAGTATGCCTATCCTGAGACTTAATTTTTCACCCAGTGACTCAGTGCACAAAAGCCTCAGAGATTCCAGATTTGCTCCCAGGACCCCCTCCAGGGCTTTGCCCATGTGCTCCATGAGGGGTCTTTAAGTTTTCATCTTTTCAACTTAGCAGAATAGCCAAATTCATTAAAACCATTTGGATTCTCTGTACATAATGATGCACTTAGAAAAAATATATGCTTATCCTCAAATTATATTTTCACCTAGAGATTTGCTAAAAACTCAGAACTTCCGAGACTTTGTACCCTGGACCTCACCAGTGACCCCAAGACGGGCCGCCCCCTGGACCCCGCACGCTAAGCTCACATTCCGTGATCAATTTCATGCTATGCACAACAAGTTTTTGCCCCCCCAGTTTCTCTTGCCCTCTATTTGTCTTCCCAAATCTAAAATCCTGGTGCTGCTGACACTGTTGACAGTATAAGTAAACCAGAAAGTCACTGAAAGAACTGAATACAAAATCCTGGCAGTAGGTCTGAAGGCCCATCAAGATAGAGATGTGGGAGAGGTGGGAGGGAGTGTTACAGGGTGGAAGGACTCTAATCCCATTGCAATTTGAGACAATGACAAAAGTTTGTCCTGTCATGACTTGGACACTGCCTACTTTTCATTGCTATGTCTAACGCTACAAGATGGTGTGCTTAGAACAGAGAGTCCACAGCATAATAGCAATTAACAAACAGACGCAGAAAGAACCGTGCTTCAATACAGGTGCTACACTAAATGTCATGTCATAAGTGTCATTATGTGGTTATTATGTGGTCTTCAGTTCAGAAATATCACATCTACATTTATAGTCACCGCCAGTGATCCACAGAAACACACCACACAAAGTCTATAGTGAATATATACAGTACCTGCCCCAATGCAGAGAAGTGTCACACCATAACGCCATTTACTGGATGACAAAGATGTGGTGATTCCCGACCACGTGGTCCACTTTTTCAATTCTGGTGGAGGACCCTTCGGACCATATTTAGTGGCATTCACGATGTGGGCATCTCTCATCGACGTGAACGCAGTGTAAGTCAAGTAGCCCCAAAACGCAAGCTGAGCACAAGCGAATCCACCGACCACTGCGAAGAAGGCACCGCCATTGTTCCTGTAAAGTACGACATCCCTTACAACCTCTGACTTGCTGAAATTTGTCCTATATGGAGTTGAAAGGAGTGTCCTCAAATGAGGCGACATCATGCTTCCAAGTTTAAGGTGTAGACATCTTGTGATCCTCCAAGTCACTGCCATGATGAACTATTGCACTTTTCATCTGACACCTGAAAAAAGTGAGACAATAAGCAACATTATCCCAAAAAGAAAAAAAATTTTTTTGTCAAATAACATGAATGCACAGTACAGAGACAGACATACATTTTATATGAAGCACAGCATTCTGCAGTGACTGTTCCTAAGTGACAAAACCAGAGGGAATACCAAACAGACCATAACTAAAAAGCACCCTATTTCCAAGCTGCATGAAGAACATTGGTCTTCTTTCACGACAATCAACCAGCTATAAAGAAACATCATCCAATTCTTAACACTAATATGTCCTGTTTGCAATGTGCTCTTTAAATCGCTGCATGTTAGAAAGGCTTAACCAAATTAGTGTCACACAGCCTCAACCACAGGTCCGTAGCCAGGGGGGTCGGAGCATTCGAANNACATATAAACCCTCCTCACCTTACACCCGAGCCACTAGGAACGTACTCCGCAGCGCGGACTCGGTTTGTTCAGTTCCCCCTTTAAAATCCCACAAACCACAGGGACAGGCCCGTAGCCAGGAGTGGGGTCGGGGGGTCGGAGCATTCGAACGACCCACCCCAACTTGAGGGAGGTCCATTTTACAGCCCTGTGCTTGAAGGGTCAGCTATGAAATATTTTTTATCTTGACATACTGAGGCCGAATTTCAGTTCACTTTTAGCAGGAAGATAAAACATTTCCACTTATGTCATAAAATGTATGCAGGCCCAAACTGA
>VJOZ01017618.1:1831-15536 GCA_009801055.1 Stichopus horrens | reverse complement strand
TGTGCGTGAACTTCTGTGTGTTTTTTTGTGTACATGTATTTGAACAGTTGTCCATGAGTTAGTTTATTAGAAGTAGTTTGAGGATGTTCAACTTAGCTTGAGAAACAGAGCTTCTCAGTCTTGGTACATATGTCATTGTAAAAAAACAAAATAACAAACACAAGAAGAAAACATACAAAAACACACTGAGTTTGTTACATGCTTTTAGGCCATGAAATGTGCACATGAAACTTGTGTAAATCTTAACACAGTATGTACAAGGCAAGGATGGTATTTTCGACCAAACAGTGCCTTCTTAGAGGAGAAAAAGGAGAAAAGAAAGGAACAGCTTGAAGGGGAGTTCTCTTCAAGATTTATACTGACCCTTAGGAATGTTTTAAATTTAAACTCTGTTTACGGCTGATTTCTAGAATCTCCTCTGGAGAAACTGTTGTGTGTTAACTGAGCTTTTACTTATGACCTCTCAGAGTGCTTGTTAAATGAATTGCTTCAAGGAATACAAAGAAAAGTGCGTATCAAGTTTACGATTATATATCATCGGTGAAAGTTTTTGACCGATTTGCTCCTTTTGTTTGACAGTTACTTGCCAGCTAAGAATCCAGAGGAACAGCAGAAACATGTTCAGGAATATGAAGAAATGGTGAGGGGTGCCAAGAAGAAAGGTAAGTCATATGAATCATTGCAGGGCATTTGGCTCCATCACAAGGTAGTGAGTAAAGCGAGAGTCCTCGTGGGTTCCACACGGCTTCGTGGCAAGGAGGCCCTACTGATCCGGTATTAGAACATGCAGTTGTTAACAGTGATGTTACATGTTACCAGTACTCTTGGCACGGTAGATGGGTATGCATTTTATGTGCTGAGACACAGTAGGTGAGTCATTTATGAAATAGCCAAATCCAGATGAGTTTGGATATTTTTACAGGGAGATAGTAGACTATAAATGTGACTGACATGGCAACAAGGCTTCCCTGGGAAGAAACACAGTACGGTTGAGTTATTGCCAACAGTTATCTCTCATGAACAAGCATTTCCCTTTGGTCACTCACTGAAGGTTGGCTCGTGACTGGCACAGCCAATAATGAAAGGATGTGTCAGTATTTTACATGCTTAATTATTTGATAGCATACCTTGGTGTCGTATATGCTGTATGTACATAAAATGTTCTGCAACATGATCTTGTAGTATTTGGTGGAGGTCAAAGGTCACTTGGGAGAATCTCAATAGTGTATGTGTTGTATATATTGTGTATGCAATATTTTGTTAAAATTGTGCATAGCAGTTAAAGGTGACTATTGTTACAACAGTTGATCTCTTTAGCCACTTTAGTTTGGTTGGAACTTTTCTCACAAACAAAATTCAAATTACTTGCAAATAACCTTCGTTATTGGCATGAACCTAACCCAAGCCCTAAATGTAACCATAATAGAGTTTGTGCTGATTGGCTAAAATCTTGTTTGTGCCAATTTTTATTTTTTTTTTCATTCATGGATTTGTTCAGGTCAATAGCAGCCAGCATCATTTTGTTTCCCTATACCAGATACTGTACCTCTAGTGTTTGGATGGAAGTCAGAGGTCACTTAGGGTCAGCAGAGTGAGAATCTCAGTGAAGTGAGAGTTTAATGAAGGAAGTCACGAGTCAATGAATTTGAATCACTCTCTCTCATCACTGTGGAAATAATGGAGTGACCTCTCATTTCATTTGACATCTCTCTCTCTCTTTTGGTTTCTTTGTCGCCATGCAGAATTGCAAGTTCATAAAAAACAACTCAAAGAGTTGGAGGTGAGGCTCAGACATGAAGATGATGTTCAGCTTCACCTACACACTTGGCAGGAGGAGATATTACCTAACTGGGAGACCATGTAAGTGACAGACATCGGCAAGCATAACAGAAAAAATTTACATGTCGGTGTAGGTTTGTCAATTCATTGTGGTGTGAGGATACATTTGCTGTGTCTGTAGGACATAACTGTACTTCGATATGAACTAGACCAGTGTCGGAGGACTTGGATGATGCATTCTTTCTTTTTAGATTTTGAGACAGGGTTACCATTGTAGAGCAGATGATGCTAACATGAACTTTGATTAAATTGATTATTTGGCATGTTCACCCAAATTTACTTGAAAATCATATTGCGATGTATATCTCAGCAACTGAATGCTGTTGGAGCTCCCAATGGTTAACATCATTTTGAAGTCAGTAGAGATCATAGTTTGTAAACTTGTAGACATGGTATCCCATAAAGTATAAGGTATTTGAACTTCAAACATGGGGTGTATTTTCCTTTGTTTTCTATGAAAATTGGCAATTAATATCAAAAGCATTCCACTTCTGGTTCATGGCAACTGGACTATTCTAGGTAAACAGTAAAGTATGTCTGGAACGCTTTCACGACATTGACCGTTTGTGAACGTGTACCCCATTTACAAGTCCATTGGAAAGCAAAATAAGTGGTAATTGAGATTTTCTACGACCACCAATCCTGGTTACTGCTTTAGACCTAGTTGAATAAAAATATATTGTGAAGCTTATACTGTAGGCTAACAAGACCACTGCTCTTAAAATTAAGAACAAAACACTGACACAAATGGCAATACATTCACACCAACAAGATGCAGACCAAAATTTAAGCAGATTCTTGCTCAAAAATGGGTAATATAAAATTAATGGTACATTACTTTACACGTGTCCCACATTTAGTCTCAACTCTTGAAGTTGGAGGTAAACTGAACATTAGCATCAGTCAAATAAGAACAAGTTGATCTTGACATTTTTTTTTCTGAATTTTACGATGATGACATGCATCACAACAAATTGACATATCTGTCGATCTGAACTCAAAATTTATGGTTCAGTATCCTAATACTGTTGGCTTCACGTACAGGAGCACACCAGCAATAAGCATAACATGTACTGTAACATGTCGAACCACCTTCTGAACAGTAGGTAACTGCTTTGTGAAATTTCCTTTGTATATTTTACAAACCAGCCGGTCCGTAGCAAGTATTTTATGACAATTGTTTCTTCTCCTTACAGTGCACACACAGTTGTAGATTGTTTTTGACAGTGTCATGTTTAGAACAGTATTTGACCTTCGACTAATTATTCTACAGTTGAATAATTCTTGCAAATCTAAATTCTTACAACTGCCCTTTAAATCATTAAGCTAGAACTGAATAACACTATGGCTGATTTGAACATAGCCTCAGCGATGCCTAGCCAAGCCAGTGTAACTAATATTTGACCTTGACTATGTATATCTTTCGTCAAACATGGGTCTTACAAAGAAAGTAGAAACACCCTACTACTCATCCCATAGTCACTGCCAGTGTACTGTGCTGTGTGCTGTAGATAGTATGCTCTACAATAGGATACAACTTACTGTATTGTAAGTGTATCCATCTGTGCTCAGAGCATTGATGCTGGCTCTCATAAAACATTATTTACATTGAACTTTTCATGATTGCTTTTTGTTGAAAAGCAACATTAGGGTCAGAATCACAAATGTAATGTAACCAACCAATCAATGAAGTTTTCTCCCTCTACTACATGTGTTGTGAGAAAAAAAAATCAATTTATATGAATTTCGTAAATACTCATTGCCTTAACTCTGAAAACAAGTGAAAGTATGTGCACTGCAACATGTGAATGAGATGAGATCCAAATGAACTGTGATATGAGTAACCATGGTATAATGAAAGTGAAAATCATTAAAACAAAGTTGGATTTATTGCTGTGAACATTGTAGTATAAAACGTGATCAGTATCATATTTACAGATTAGAGTGTTACACAACATTAAGCGTAATCATAATTACCTACCCATAATGCAATGCACTTTTCTGATAGCCATTCTTTGTTTAGTGACACATTTTGGCAATTCCCTGTTCTTGTGAAAGTTCTTGAGTTTTCAATTTAATGACATGCACTGAAACAATGGCTTGCCAGAAACTTGTATGCTTAGGAAAGTAAACTAGAAGACTAGTTGCCTAGTACTGACAAGGAAAAGAAATAACAAAGATGACATCTTCACAGTGCACATTCATCTATGCAAATATAACAGCAAGAGTATGGCAGGGATGAAAGATCCAGCAATCTATGCTTTAGTTGCAATGTTTTGTTCATTGCCTGTTAGCAGTTCATCCATGTTGCACATCTTTGGTAAGGGTGGCATCATGCGTCCACATCCGGCGTAAAGATATCCTCATCTGTATTACTCCATGCTCCTCAAATGTAGCAAAGGTATCATTTGAAGCTGCTTAAGCCCTACACAGCATTTTGGCAAGTATGATGGTGAACTGAAAGAATAACATAGATTGATTTGTATCTCTTCCTCTGTGGTATAAGGGTAGAAAGTTTTCAAACAATGTTCTTTGTGTTGGTAATGAGCATACATTTTTAACTGATTGAACATGATGGTTACTTGATTGCTCTCTGTAGCCTTGAAAGTTTTGAGAGTTACTGGCTAGCAGACCATTATAAAACACAAATACTGGTAACTACAGGTGGCCTTCATGTCATACGACATTGTCAAATACGTCGCAAACTTTGAAACATTTTGACTTGTGTGTGATGACTCAGTCTTGGCCTCAGATTGTGGTGATTCAACTACAATACTGATTGTTATACACCATGGCTGAAGACAAGAATGAATTGAGTGCAGCCTCAACCACTGGTCTGTGGGAATTCGGCAAGTTTGTTAAATCCAATGCAGTGAAAAGTCAAAGCAATTCTATGCCAAATCATGGACATAATGTGCCCAGGCAATGCTACATTTTTGCTTGATATTCATGTTCATTTAATTCCCAAAAGACTTGAAGCATGCGCTGCCAGTGTAACCCATGCGCATTTTTGTGATGTAATTTCACAAGTAAATTCCCCCATTTGCCGGTGTCAGTGTATTTCACAACAAGGAATGATGCAATTTTACACCAAGTGTTCGGTAATAGTCCTCGTGAAAGTTGAGTCTCACAAGACTATGCAATCACAATGAGTTTATCTTTCATCTACGTCTCGCTCTGCTGAAATCGACAAGGATTATCTCCTTCCAAGAATGGTTTCCTTATTTGGTTCTTTGTGTATAAATCCTCAACATTTATTGCTGCGTTTTGCTCACTTCAGGAAGAATAACAAGAAGACCAGAGACCTGTGGTGGCAGGGAGTTCCTCCAAGTGTCAGAGGTCGTGTTTGGATGTTAGCAATTGGAAATGAGCTCAACATTACACCAGGTACGAAATAGATCAATCAAAATATATGCCTAAATGGACTAAAACTCATAACGGCATTTCCACTTAAAGGGAAAAGATTACCTTGAAAATGCACTGATATGGCACACAAAGAAAATAGCTGTAATTGTTGTTAAACCATAAACGTTTACTTTGCCCCTTGTTTACCTGTCTCCAAACAACTATTGAATGTCCTTATCGTTGCTTCCCAAAAGTGCTAATGATGACTGAATGTCCGCAGACCATGTACACATTAGATGAGTTAATGCAGAAGATGGGTCATTTGAAAGTTGAAATTTGGGTGGGGAGGGGGTGAACAAAGTACTCCTGGGTGACAAATATCTGAATTTTGATTTGTGAGAAACTTATTTCTGGAGAGAAAGGCAACCATCTTGCCTTAGTTTGAATAGTCTGCCATTTTGTGTCATTCACTTATCATGAGGGTATTCCCTTTCTAGAGGTATGTTGTCCATGCACTAGATTAATGAGCTTAATAGAAAACCCACTTCTCTCCTGCAAAGAGTATAGGATTGTCATTCATTACATTTTGATTTAGTACAGTAAAGCAGGACAAGGACACTCTAGGACACACTATCTAAATTATCCTGTTTTTACAAAAATTTTAGATTTATTGCGTTTTTATTTATACATCCATGACGTAAGTTAATGATGATGTAGCATTCTGAACATCTGCCCACTTTTGAAAATAATATTACCATCCAAAGTCCTTTCCTTGTCTGAAAGGAAAACAATTTTGTCCTTGTGTTGTGTATTAATGATCTAAATCACTTGTTCTTGTCTTTGCTCTCTATCCCTCTCAGAATTATTTGAGATTTTTCTTTTAAGAGCCAAGGACAGGATAAAGTACATCAGTGACATGGACTCTGATGGAGATTCAGTGGAAGGTAAGTGACCGGGTTTATTTGGTTTATTTGTCCTCACCTGACAAGGACATTTTAAGTTGGAACTTTAATTTGAATGAATGTTACGTTGCCCACTGCATGTAGGATAGCACATTGAGTTAGTGATTCAAAATTTAATTTAAAGGAGGTAATATCTTCGCCTTTGAGTGTTTGACTATAGCGGTACAATAAATAGACAGACAGATAGTAAGTTCAGGATACAACAAACAGACAACATTGTGTTCATTCTTAGTTTTATAGTTTAGCACTTAAATCAGTCTCTTGTTTCCATGTGAATCATGCCACTTCACTGGTAACCTTGAAATTAAACTCGTAAAGACCAGATTCCATCTTGAAATTCTCTTTTTCATGTCGTCAGCTCACGCCGGGAGTCGAGAGGACAGTGTGGAAGTGATCAAATTGGACATTGCAAGGACATTTCCCCATCTATGCATCTTTCAAAAGGTGGGTTTAAAAAATTTGATCAGATGGAAAAACTTCCTGATGTATCCAACTTAAGGGCCTGTGTCCCATTCTAGAGTCTCCACAACTCTTCCTTTCAGTGCCATGATTTTGCTCATATGTGTGACAGTTTTGTCCAGTCTATATGACTGTTAGCAACAGGTTGAATGCCATAAGAAAAATTACCGATCTACAGTATATATGTTAATTATGATCATTTTCCAAAACTGTGAAGTTTCCCCCAAATGGATTATTTTATAGTTAATGTGTCCCTTTGTTGTTGTACCTGTAACTTTTACTGGAGTGAGTACGTCTAATCCCTTCATGCCGTATTTCTAGGTTTTGTCTCTCTCTCTTCATATGTTCTGAATCTTTGATCAATCTCAGTGTGGCAACTATGTGGACATCTGCTTTGTGATATCTGTTGGGACTTTGCTAGCCTCTGTGCAAGGGTCCTTCATTATTTGTTGTATTTATTTTGTGACAACTACATTATCTTGGATGGCCAGTCTTTCTGTTTAACTTCAGCAGTTGTTTTTTTTCTGCCGTCGGTATTTATTTAGTGGTGTGTTCTATGTCAGAAGCATTCTTCCTTCAATTTACCATGCAATATCACAATTTCTCATGGCTAAGTTGGAACCAAAGCACACCTGAACAAAACTGTGGATTGTGCACAGTATTTACATTGGGCAGCCTGCAGTCTTTGCCTTCTGACATTGACTGTCATATTAATCTAGATAATTTACTACTAATTTACTATTTAGCTAGATAATTTAAGTGAAATGCAACTGTAAGATCTGATTTCTTTTGTCCATATTTCGTAGTTACCGGTGGTAGGTGATCCAAATCTATAATTTCTAAGAAGCAATAATTTTTGTTGTGTGTGTGTTAGTGAAGAGATGATTGCTCAGTTGAACTCACACCTGGTATCATTAGCAAATTATCATATAAACATCATTTTTCAATAGCAGGATATCACAACAACACTGAAGTTTAGCATCAATAAATATGTCTTGAGTGTTCCTGTCCTTGTGCACTTTAGTCATTACTTTGAACTTTAAATGTTTCAACTTAAGAAAAAAAAATGTAGGAGATTTATTAGATGATTGTTGCCAAGCTGAATCAGTCGTTAGCCAGCCTTGATGTGTAGACTGATGCTGAACGTATACCCTAATCAGTAAATGGCATTGCAAAACATTTCCTCTCATGGTGCAAATCAATAAAAGGATGCCACTGGCAGGCACGGTTTATGAGATCTGTCGGCAATTGTCCCCAGAAGTGGAGACCAGCCAGCATGCTTGATTAACCACCAGACGCACCTGGGTAAGCAGGAAACTGAAACCAATTTAGTTTTCAGTATTCAAGGTAGTTGGTTGGCAGTCATCCTGATGTGACAGGTATTGTTTAGACCATTGGAATTGACATTTAGGAAACTCTGGGAGTTGTTCATTGTGTGAAGAATTCCCAAGTCTCATCTGAACACTGAACTCTAGCTTGGCTCTCTGTTCCTTTGGAATAGCTGCAAGCTCTCTTTAAATTTGCTTCTTGAGTTATTAGTGGTCATTTTGAAACATTTCTTCCCAGGGTGGTCCATACTATGACTATTTACACAGTGTACTGGGTGCCTATGCATGCTACAGACCAGATGTTGGTTATGTAAGTACAACAAAGATTTTCTCAGATTTTCCACCCATACTGTAGTCTTGAAGATGGTCTTTACACTGCCTCGGTGACAGATGGATGTGTACTTGTTTGTGAAATGCAGCTGCATTAATATCTGGAAATCTGTCAGACATTTATTGCTCCCATCTTATGTCTATGTTTGGTTGTGAGTATAGAATCGTGGTAAGCTTAAAGCAATGAAACAAGTCATCTTTTAAGCGTTTTGAAGCTATTTCAATAGTTCACAGTTTGTATTAATGACATGATGCACACATATAGTACTTGGATAAGGAGGATGGAAAGAGCTTGAGGAATGTGTGCGTTAGTCACTTGTGTTTTGGTCAGTAATGGAGTCACTTAAGAAAAGAAAGGGTTTATCTATTATACTTGTAATCACAAAACATCTTGCAACACAAAAAAAAACATGAAAATTTAGACGGCAGGATAACTTGTGTGAAAAATCACAAATGTGCAAATGAATAGCAATTTCAGTATTTTCCTGTTGTATTCAAACAATACCATGTCATTTGAGTGTGATCCAAGCCTCTAGAATGTAAACAGTCAAGGCAATTGTTACGTTCCACTGGATTGCCACCTGTAAATGTACCTTAGCCAAATGGAGTATTAACAAAGTTGCAGGACGGTATTCAAGTCTATAAAATGAAAGAACACATGGAAATTGGCATCAACAAAGTGGTAAAATTTTGTGTTTATGTACTCCTTTAATTTCACCTTATGACTGATTTTTGCAATGGTAGAATGGTAATTGTACAATAGTTAGAAGTAACACCCTTCCCCTTTAGGTACAATACATGGCCTATTCATTCATTTATTCATTCATTCATTCATTCATTCAAGTTCCCTCTCATTATTCAAAGTATTCAGTTGTTTCCTTACACTCTGGTGAAACACCACCCATAATTTTCCCCCAGTTTCTTTTAGATATGTTTTTTTTTTTTCAAAATAAAACTTGTGGCCTGGCATTTGATTTGAAACACCTGGCATTTGATTTGAAACTCCTGTTTGCTTCTGAATATACTCTACTACTGTGTATGTTATTGCTGAGTTAATTATTTCAATGCATATGCCTGTTGTCCTTCCTTCTCTCACAGGTGCAAGGGATGTCCTTCATAGCTGCCGTGTTTCTTCTCTACCTTAATCCACCTCAGGCATTCCACTGCTTTGCAAATCTACTTAACAAATCTTGTCAGCTAGCTTTCTTCAGATTGGACCAGCAAGTGGTAACTTGAGTATTTCCTTTCCGATTTATCAATTTTTCATAGCTGTTGAGAATTATGAAACCAAATACAAAAAAAATCACACAGAGCACTTTTGAAAAATGACATTTTCATGTGAAATATGCTGAGTTGCCATTTGTTGTTAGAACTGTATGCTGATCTGTATTTGTCACACAGAAGGCACCACCTGTGTGCATTGTATGGAGTGACAAACATAGCATATGTTTAAGTATGACTCTCCATCTGTCATGATATGCTGTGGTTTTCAGAGCTAGTATGTAACTTTCAAAGTGCACACATATGACACCTGTGTGTTATGTAATGTGACAGCTGTAATGTTAATTGATGTAACCATCTGCAACCATACCAACTTGAATCGTGCATTACCAGAGCTGTTTATGAACTCACTCACAACATTACATTGAGTTTACATAATGTGACATTTTATGTTTGATCATGATTCAATGTGGCCTTTTACAACCTAATAAAAAATGAATCATCTGTCTGTGAATATGTGACAGTTTGTAATGTATTGTTCTGTCACATGGTGTGACATATCTTAGCATAAGTTAAAGCTGGAATATGAGTTGTACTGGTAATCCTCTGATGATCTATCTTTGTTCTTTGTCAGTGTTTTAAGGAAGATCAAGTAGGGAAAAGATCACCTGTCACAATATCTGAAAGAGAACTATGCACTCATCTTCCAGATATTTTAATATGAAAATTGTCCCGACATTTTTGTTGGCCATACAAAACTCAAGACTCCCCAAGAAAGCCTAGCAGTCAACCACCATTACTTGAACTCAAACAGACCAATTGGCAATGGATACCATATTCCATGGAATTTGATTTTCATAGGCAAATGTTCAAGTCATATTCCAGCTTTCATTTAGGTAACATGCTGGTCATTAGGAATGGAACTTTTCTTTTGTCAGATGCAATCCTACTTTGCAACATATGAGGAGTACTTCCAGGAGCACATGCCCAAACTTTACCAACACTTCCAAGAGCAAAATTTAACTCCAGACATGTACATCATAGATTGGTAAGGGTCTTTAATTATTCAGTATCAAGCCTAGTTACTCTCAGAGTGCTCAAATATACACATCATGTCTTTGACCACATTCTTTGGCCCCAGGCCATATCAACATGGCTTTGGGGAAAACTCTCATGTCTTTAACCTTGCGTCTGTCTCCACAGGCAGTCAACAAGGGCGCTGTCTCCTTCAGAGACACAAAATTTTTACCTTACGAATAAACATGATGTCATAGCATGTATGATGTTTATCACTACTGTAACTGTAACTCAGGGTTACTACTTCTTCCCTGAGAATGTTGTATGCCTAGATTAAGATGTAGTTGTTCTCAGGTCAATATTGAGAAGTAGGATGGCTGATGGAGGTTTGTAAATGTTCCAACTGGTTATGAAAATCTAAGAGACATAGTTTACAAATTATCATGGGATCAGGTTTGCTCATCATCTCAGTTATAAACTTTGATGAAAGGGTATCAGGAGAAAGAGGGGTGACCTGTCATACCATTTCAGTATCATCTCTTTCTTTGCCAAGAATATGGGACCAATACTTATATCAGAAACAGATTAAACCCATTTGTGAGATCTATCAGTTTTCAGTTTGTCTCCATGGTAACCTCTCGCAGACGTATCGGTAGTCATTGTTTAATCCAAACATTAAATGGGATTATCATATTTTTTTAGCTTTGTTCTTTCCTCTTGTCGTTCTCACCAGGATGTACACGTTGTTCATCAAGTGCATGCCTCTTGATGTTGCTTGTGTCATTTTGGATGTCTTTTTTAGAGATGGCGAAGAGTTTTTATTCAGGACAGCCCTTGGTGAGTTTCATTTGTTTCTTAATATTTATTACAATTCTTTGCCAAGTTCGGATTTGAAAGCTATGTACGTGAGTTAGTTACTGCGGGCAGCCATGACTTGTAATTCTGTTTGTAGTGTGAAAGTGATCCAGCTGCAGCCTGGCCAGTGCCTCAGGAGGGAGGGTGTAAATTTTCTGTACATTGTGCCCTTTTTGCTTTTTTTTTTTTGCCAAAATAAAATGGTTTTCCTGGCCCTTCACAGCCACTTACTCCAATATCATACTGTGATTTTCCTTCCCTTCCCTCTGTTTTCTCATAAAACTTATGAAGGAACCTTCTATTTTATTGACAACAAACCTAGGCTCACTAGTAAAGGACAAATCTGCACTTGTCAGAAATAACTGCCTCTCGAAATCTTGAGAAAACTGAAATCTTCCCTGAGCTGAACAGTCTTCTAACAACTGCAATATATAGTGAACTAGATGTTGAGAATGAAAAGAAGAGGGATCCTCTCTCATTTAATTTCTTTAATTTTCTTAAATTTGCACTGGGATTAAAGTTTAATGTTACATAAGGGCCTTGTCTTGTACTGGCTACATTCTGACGGCTTGGCCATGCATTTGTCATTCATCTGTACCCCGAAATGTATGACCTGCCTTTTGAATATTAAAGGGTCAAAAGTAGCATGCCCGTTAAGCAAACACATAAAGATATTCCACGCATTTACCTAGATGGCGTGGTGCTGGGTTTCATAAGAATCACATCTCCAGTGACTGGGACTCGATCTGGGGAGAGTCCCCAGCTGGCATCCAGGGTCAAATACTATGACCAGGCTGTGGGATTTATGGTTTTTAAAATGCATCGATGCCCTATTTAATTTTTTAGCTCTGTTTTGTACTTTGTATGCTTACTTGGTATATGCTTACTTGGTCACACATGTTCATGGTGTGGTAAAAGATGTGCAAGTCCCTGAGTTACCAATTGATTGAAGTGATATATTAATTCCATAGAACTGTTTAAAGGCCTGAGTTCTGTGAACCTTAATGACCTTTGGCTTCCACGAAGTAGTTCTGTCTGATGTCTGTTCTTGACACTGACAGGTAGACAGATCCTTTCGAGCAAAGCTACATAATTTAAAAGTTATGCTGATTCCACTATTCCGAAACATTATAGAAAGATTTCACCAGTTTAGTATGACTTATAGTTTTTGCACCAGTTCCAACTTCAGTTAAGCTGTGAGTATGTTGTATGAGTATGTAAGTCGTAGGTACTATATTTTTCCTTCGCATTTTAATATAGCACCATGTGCCTTTACTATGTATGGACATTTACACAATAAATTTTTTTTTAGTTAGGAATACATGCTGAATTTTGTCAGTCATACAACAGACTTTAGTGGAACTTTGCATCTGGGTACCAATTTCAGAACCAGGCCCTGACATACTCTATCTGGGACCCGGATACGCTGGTACCCAGCGCACGTTTTGATAACTGGCTTTCCTTTAGCTGTGATGTATTCTCTGTTACTGGCAATCATCCTCATCCTCACACTCAGTTGACCACTGGAAGGTATCTTCAGGTCAAAAGTGTGGATCATAAACTAGCCCTGGAATCTTCAGTTCTTGAAAACAGTGTGGCTTGTGAGCTGATTCCAAGATCTTTGGTCCCTTGCATCAGCAAAGGAACCTTTGCAGTCAGGTTGGCATGTATGTATGTGTGTGTGTATGTGTGTCTGTGTGTCTGTGACACTTGCTTGGGTACACTCTACTCAATAGGGGAATGTTTCATGAAAGTCATACTGGTATGTAGGTTTGCCATTTTGAGAAATTGTGCCCTATTGGTTTTGGTGGAGGTCAAAGGTCATCTGGGGGCTTTGGGAGCAAAATTCTGAACACTTATATTTTAACTTATAAAGTTTGGACAAAGTTTGTACTTAGTATATGGATGCATTATGGTAATGGTGCCTTCAGTGTGTTCCAGAGGTTTGGGTCCAAGGTCCAAATGGCTCATATAGGCCATTTTAAGAAATCATGTTAAATGCCTCTTCTCCTATAGTTTGTATAGTATTAAGTTGAAATTATGTCATGTTATTACTATGTTAGTGTTTTCTTCTGATTGCTCAGAATAAATGGCCCCATGTGGACCATTTTATTAAAAATAATGCAAAGTATTTCTTTTCTACATATATCATGGGTAACATTGTGGAAGGATTGTCAAGTTAGCATTGTGGTAGTGGAACCTTGTGGCAGTGTTCAACATTTGTGGGTCCAACTTCAGGTTGGGTCATATGGCCCATAGATTATTATATTATCCAACGTGATAGGTCTTCAGCAGATTACATGTTACAATGTTGAGGGTTTTTCAGATTAGTACTATGGTAGTGGAGTA
>VJOZ01017591.1:3661-13906 GCA_009801055.1 Stichopus horrens | reverse complement strand
AGTGCTTAAATGTGGTGGGGTCCTTTGTGAAGCTATAATCTCTATTTCTAAGAACTTCTTCAAACAATAAACCCACAGACCACAGTTTCCCCAAATATTTAACAAGAGAACAGACAGTTCAATAAACTGACACAAATTCCTCCAGAAACAGCATTTGTTATGCTGTGGGCTCCCACAGAACATATATTGGCCTATGGGTAGGGACCACTCGGTTTAGAAATTACTACTTAACCACGTTCTTTGTGCACTGGAATTCATTAGGCTATGCGTAACACCAATGTTAGTAACCGGATTTTGACCGGACACACACAATCGCCAGTTGCTAGATCATCGTCATTTCGGTAAGGTTATATCAGAAGAGGGTGCATATATATGCTCTGAATACTGTAGTATTTATTTTGTTGAGGGAGCAAGAAAGACTTTATATTAGACCAAAGGTTACTTGGATGGAAACAAGAAAGGCTACAAAGTACTTTGAGTGAAGGTTTACAATCTAGACATGGAAGCGATAAATTTACTTACAAGTACTGAGTCTGTGTTATGTACTATGTAAATGTCATTCATGCAAGGACAAAGTAGTCATTGACAGACCTTCTAATTAAACTAATTAAATCTACCAGAAAGGCAATCTACATTATTCTAGAGACCATGGGGGACCATTACCTGCTAACTGACAAACATGACCCATGACCCAGCTTTTTCTGGACTGTTGCATAACAACAATTAAGATGGATGATCTTTTATTAGTCTGTATTAGTCTAAGCTTTAAAAAGCACAGAACTGTGTCCCTGATGGGTAACACAGGTTTCTGGGTTATCCCAGTTGGTTTTCTGGTACAAACAAAGAGTTTTCTGATCATACAGAAAAACATCCAGGCTATCTGAATCAATTCAAGTTTATAAAGCTATTGTACATACATCCAATACACTTCAAACATTGAATGTCACAGTCTGAAAACAATGTACACAGGCAGAGTCGCAGTACATGCACATTGTATAACATGTAGTCGAGGCACTATGCCTACAGTACATTAAACCTGGTTCAAAGACTGAATCCCTGCTTTCTAACACTATAATAGTATCTTAAAGGAGGATAGGCAGGTGTGACAAACAATGCTTACATCAATTTTTGAACTTCCTTTTTCCAAATCAGGTACACTGTAAAGTTTATCTCCTCAAGATATTTGTGGTGACAAAAATGACCTGCCAATGGTGGCCAATGTCACTTTTCAATTTTTTGTGCTTTGATGTCCCACATGTTTAAACATTCCTGAGAATATTCTGAGAATGTGGAATATTGTTTAATCAATGTTTACCTGCAGAGTTCAAGCTCACAAAATCTGTGAAGATATGCTTATTTACAGCCTATTTGGAAACTTGTAGAGAGTGCAAAACGTTATGCAAAATGTACATCACAACTGACAATCGTCATTTATCCTATTTCCATCCCTGTGAAGAACAATAGAATAGTAGATTTACGATCACTCCAAACGTCAGGTAGAACAAATGGTAGAACCATGTTGATTATCAATGGCGTGAGATTGCCATGATCTTTGCAGTAAATGTTCAAAGGGTATTAATTATGAGGCAGGTCTAGCAAGCCAAAAAATCCCAATAATTCAAGAAACCTGGATTATCGGTTGATAAAGCAGGTGTATCCACCCCAGTAACTTGAAAAACTTGGTTAAACCAAATTCATTACATTTCTTGCTTAAAAAGTTGATAAATCTGGTTTATCAATTTAAGCGGGATTTACCACTTCGAAAAAATTGGAATATCAACCTGGTTTTATGACTGATGAACATGTTTATCACCCGATAAACCAGGTTTATCAAGAAACTTGGCTTATCTGTTGAAAAACTTGGTTTACCAACGCCAAATGCCCAGTAATTCTTAAAACTTGTTTTATCGGTAAATAAACTGGTTTCTAACCGATTAACCAGATTTATCAAAGCCAAATGCCAAATGATATGATAAACCTGGTTATTAATAAAAAAAACCAGGTTCATCAAACTAGTAGGGAAGTAAGCTTGATTTTATCAACTGATCAGCCACATTTTTTTCATACAGATGTTATATCCCGTTCACCACCTACTTGTCCTTCCTACGTGTGGCAATTACATGCAAACAGCAAATCAAATGTCCACTAGTTTGATGAACCTGGTTTATTGGTCGGGAAACCTGATTTATCGGTTGGCTGACCATGTTTATCAGTCGAAAAACCTGGTTTGGGCATGGAAAAACTTGTTTTTTTTTTAATTATTGGGCATTTGGCTTACCACAGGCAGGGGTGAACCAATCACCAGGACCAGCATTTAACATACCCATCCCAAGCACGATGAGAGAGTCTCCACTTACCCAAAGGCTGGGGACCTTGGAGGACTTGCCCAGCACAGCCTCACTGAGCAACCTGAAGCAGACAAGACATGAATCAGACAAAAGAAACCCAAATTGAACTCACCAAATTAGCACATGACCCTCTGAGATGATGATGCACCATCAAACTCATGGACAGACACCTTGAAGTTTTTGGTAGGTCAATGAATCTAATCAGAAAAGAGCAGACATGAAGAATTCCAAATATTTACCCCTTGTCTTACCTTCCTATGGAGCGTATAAATCCAGCTCAAAGGAACAAGAGAGGGAAATCTATTGACACATTCCTTTACAGAAAATCAGTCTCCTGTATCATTTAATCAGGGGTCAAGTAGACCTCCCATGAGGTCAGCCGATGCAAGCCAAGTTCTTTGTTGGCTGCCAGCAAAAAGAAGGGAGAAAAATCCTGAACTTGATGACAAATTTAAGAAAAAGCTGTACCTAGGTTTTCATTTGATCTTTAATAGCTTCCCCTCGCTCTCGTTATGTTTCACATTTACCTTGATTCCAAATAAGAGGTACATTTTGCCAAATATTACAATATCATGTGACAAGCTCTAGTTGCTTCCCTTCGTTCATGCAAATCGGGTGAAGGATGTTTGGGTGTATACCAGGGCCGGTTCAACCCCATTACAAACTTGAGACAGGGGAGGGGGTTACAGTCTAAAAAAGAACTTTGAAAAATATTTCAGGGTAAATGTCTAACGAGCGATTCTGGAAAAAAAATCTTATGTGTCATAAGGGCAAGTTTTCTTTTTTTAAAAAGGGTAACAGTGCAAGCACTATGATCAAGCTAATAGTAATATTACTAGTCAAAACATTGCTGATGCTCTGTGATAAATTTTATGGCACCTGTCTCAACACAATAGGCACTGTGATCAAGTGTACACCAGTCTCTACACTACCGATAGGGCCTATACTGTGATGCAACTGCATCTACTCAAGGTGGTAAACACCAACTGACTGAAGGATCTGCTGAGGTCTCAAATACAGTATCATGCTAGGTATACAGAAGCATGGGAAGTTTCCATACAAGCACAAGTTGATAATTCCTGGCCTATGAGACAAGAACTGTTAATTGCTGATCAGCCTGCCAGCTGCAGATCACATTGCTGCTGCCAAGGAACACACAGTCGTTCATTCAAGTGAGGATCAAAGAACTGTAGTTCATTATTAAAAAGGGTTATTATACTTAAGGGTCATTTTGCTGAATTTAAAGTAAAGGTCTTTATTCCGCAGGGTCACTTATCCGAGGGGTTGTTTTTCGGAAGGGTTGTCCCCCGAAATATCAAGAGGGGCATTATTCCGAAGGGTCATTTTTCCGAAGGATCATTACTCTGAAGGTTTGTTATTCCCAGTCAAACATTAGGGTCATTATTCCAAAGGGTCAATATTCTGAAGCAGACATAATTGTCAGTAATCTGAAGGGTCTTTATTCCAAATCCAACATGAGGGTCATTATTCCAAAGGGTTGTTATTCCAAAGGGGTCATTATTCCAAGGCATTATATTTCGAAAGGCAGCTTTAACCAATAGAACATGAGGGTTAATATTCCGCAGGTCAAAAAGAAAGAATGAGATGTTTTATAAATTTTCAGTCAATTCAGGATTTTCGTAAGTTTACGAGAGTAGCTGTCTACCATTTCATCTAACTCTGTACGCGAAGCCGTTTGACATAAATGCAAGAAATTTTCAAAATACTTGCCATGCCCGTAAGCCTTTGATAAACAAAAAGAAGAAGAGAAACTCTTCATACTGTTATAAACTTGAAGTACTAAACTGCCCTTTGACTCATTTCCCAAATAACAAATGTCCACAGTTTCAGAATATTTTGTAACCCTTTTGTTTGATTCACAATAGAAACCCTTCAAAATAGTAACCCAAACGTTTGATTCAGAATAATGACCCTTCTAAATAATGACCCCCTTGTGGTTCAATTTGGAATAATAACCCTTCCGAATAATGATCTTTAGGGTACATTCAGAGCAGTGACCCTTCCAATTAATGACCCGTTGGAATAATGGCCTGTATGTTAAATTAAATAATACCTCCAGGAGAAATGACCCTTTGGAATCATGAACCAATCCCTGATAGGGGTGTATGCAATGTTTCAGCACAGAAGGCATAGTTGCTTTACTGCCGGTGTCACCAGTAGATCCTTGAGAAACAGAAGGGGCAAAAAGATGACACATTTAGGCACCATTCACTCCTTACAAAATGGAAAACAGCACTTGCGGTGATTAAAACTTCACAGTCTCCACCCTTCAAAAGTAGAATGGGGAGGAAAAAGTATGCTACCAGTGGAAGACCACACATGCAACAAAAATATCCTCATCTCCACAAAATGCTATGAAAGGTACAGTAACCATACTCATGATACTAATAGACAGATAGATAATAAATTGCATTTGTATAGCGCCAATTCCAGCTACACAGGGCAGCTCTTGGCGCTCCACAGAGGAGGAAAAACAAACCTTTTAAGAGGAAGGAAAAAGGTGAGTCTTTCTTTCTTTAAGCTTTCTCAAATAAACATACATGCAATCATGGATAGATTTCCTAGATAACTTGAATGTAAGACAGAAAGAAGGTCGACAAAAATTCACCCAAATTCTATTATTTTTTATTTTTGTGTCTTTTCAATCTCACTGCCTTCCCCATACATTGTCTTCACTTCTCTATGACTATAGTCTGCAGAATCACCTGTTACAAAGCATTTGACCTATGACCTTGGCATAAATTAGAAAAGGTTTGCTTCAATTACAGTTGACAACAGCAAAATGTCAACGGGGCACAAAACACAGCTCAGTTTATATGTATGTACAGTGTGTGCTTGAAACAATATTATTAAAGTAGGTCTGCTAAGAAACTATACCGAAGTATAAACTGGCAAGCAGGGCAAAAGACCTTTTCTAGAAAAAAAAAAAGACAACCTGTATAGCCTAGCAGGATCCCTGAAACATTGTGGCATTCAGGTACATCATCAGGCCTAGGCCTAGATAGTAAAAACTGTCACAGACATGGATCAGTAGCTCCTACGATCCAGTCTGAAATTACTCGTGGCTTATTATCTGTGACCAGTCATCCAGTTGCAAATCTCTCCATAGAAACACAGGATATCCACTGAAAATCAAGGAAGGACATAAAAAAGAGCTTTCTCAAACTGAGTGCTAGGATGGTTTTGGTGCAAAATGTTTGCTGCATCAATTAACTGCAAATACCTGGGCGACCCATGGCCAACCTAAATGAATTAAACCATCTGTGTGTGACCATACTCAAACACGCAATCACAAAATCTTCCTTTGAGTTACATAATCAAATGTTCTCACTGTAAACAAAGATTGTAGATAGCCTTGTTGTTTGTTGCATAGGTTATATGAGGTGTGGGAGTATGTGCTGTGAATTGTTTGTTTGTTTGGTTATTTGTTTGAACATTTTAAGTTCTTCACCTCCACAATCAAAGATAAAAATTACCAAAAATCACAATAACAGAAGGACAGAAATGAAAGTGGGAGAGACATGACAGAAGCAGAGCTTCCCAAGATCAGACAAACTTACAAAAATAAGAATATAAACAAACACACACACACACACAAAAAAAACATCCAACATGAAAACTATGAGGACTTTTTGTATGGTTGAAATGGATTTTTCATAAAATGAGAAAATGGCAACAACAGTCTTTCACTAAAACGAAAAACATGTAAATACTTAACATCAATGAACCTAACCAAAACACGAGGAGACATGGATAAAAATGGTGATGAGAATTACAGTCCCTTCCTTTGACCTACTGTATGGATGGAAATTTAAGACACTTGAAAAACAGTGTTATTAGTAAAGCTAGGCTGCCATGCTGTGGCAAGGTACCACCCAACATGTTCTTTCAGTGTTAGTTGTATCCATTCATCTCTACCCCTTCCCCACTAACCATCATGCCTGTATCATGTTTGCTGCCATTTATTAAGAGGTCCACTCCTTAGTTTCAAGCAATGAACTTGCAGCCCAGAGGACCTCTATTAAAGGACTGCTTCATCACAGTATGTTATAGTTATGTTTTTGGCTTTTCCTACAATATCTGTTGCCATCTAAACTGGTTCAAATTTTTTCAAAATGCTCGTGGAAAGAATATGCTACAAATGTAAAGAGGTTGAGTGCAATACTTGTACCCTTAGAACATCAACTTAAGCAGATTTGCATGGCAATGTCATTGGATTAAAAAACTCAGCAATGAATATTATGAAATCTATCCAAAACAACGTTCAAAGACTGCTTGGTTGCGCATTCTAATACAACAAGGAAGGTGTGCTTAACATAAAACACCCTCTTGAAATAATACAATTTTCAGGCAGGACATGCAAACTGACCAGGAGGTCTACGGAGATATCAATCACATCCCAGTTTGTTGGATACATGACATCATATGTTACCAAGGAAACATTTCCAAACTCCTAATTCTTGACCTTTGACTGAAGGAGATCCTGGTTCATGTGAATTTATTTGATAGGTAGGACTCTTGATCCCTGCGCATAGAAAAACCACATAAATCAAGACTTCATCACACACAAATGCAGTGAGCAGGTGGGATGAAGCTCAAAGTGAATCTTATGTTACTATGGTAATATCTTATGACAACATTTGAACATTGATTTTCTTTTAAAGACCTTAATTAGCTTTGCATGTGGTCAACTCAGAGACCTTGATGTGGAGCAGCTTTGCAGACAGCACAACAGGTGTCATGGGTCTTTTACATCAGCCGATCTGCCCCATACTCTAGCTACTTGTCCTTCAGTGACAGGACATCGGTACATGTACCTAGTGCATAAGCTTTGAAAAATCCAAATGAAGGATTTCATGGCCTTTCCAAATATTAAGAAAAGAGTCCCACAATAATTGCTGTTTTATATGGTAATGTCTTAAGAATCTGAAAGCTACTTAATATTTAAAAATGTTACCATACTTCTAAGAGTGCTTCACTCATAGTCTTTACTCAACTAGACAGTACTTCTGAGTCGTGACACCTGGCCTGGAGTCTCCACTTCATTTGCCTTCGTGAAATTCCTAAAACTACAAACCAGACTGAACAAATGCATTGTGGTTTTGATGATAGAATTGTGAGGACTTTTTGTTTTTTTCTGAATCTGACATTACTTAGGAGATTTATCATAATCAAAAAGTTGTCACAATCGACCCTTTGCATACACACAACCTCATGTATCTTACGTATGGGCATGACAATGAGGTATCCTTCGGCATGCAAGCTGAGGTATGTCATGCACACATTACAAAACGTCACATGTACAATGTACATTAGGTGTACATGACAGGTTGTCAGTACATATAGAAATGGGTAGCCATTTTATTTGATATTGCAGGTCTGGTACCCAGGTATCTGCAGCAAACACTTGTCTTTTTTTTTTTCAGTTTACATGTCTTATAAACGATCAACTCTGGTAACTTGCCATAGGCAGGGCAAGTTTCATGGAAAATGGTTGTGGTACCGGCATTCAGTATGAACATCTAGGCTGCATGATATAAACAGTCGATGGCATGCCATCAGAAGAGCAGGTTCAAAACAGAACAATGGGTCATCAGTTGTCATGGCAATACCAGGATCAGGGTAACAACAAAGAGGAAACTTATCAGTTGTAAGATAAACAATGCAAAACTGGTGTGTGGGTGAATTATATTGTGTGTATTCTATACCAGTGTGCATTTACTGTATGCCAAGTTTGCAGACATACCATCATGAAACTCAAGTCAATTCCACCTTATTATCTTAAAGAATACTCATTTGTGGCTCAGGTCATCTGGGTTCAGCGAGCAAGTCAGTACGAACCATTCAACTAACATTGAAAACCCCCAAAGCGACCTGCTTTTCACGGGTTTGACATGAATTTGAACACCCTAACCTGCCCATTCAGTTCTCTCAAAACTCTCCAAAGAGCACACATAAACAACCACTATAGCTCGAAACCTAACACACGACCTGTCGAACAACCTCAGAATAATAATCTCAACAGTGTCATACTCATGCTTTATGACACAAAATTTTAAGTCAGTTACACTGACTGATTTCCTTTATGTTGTTATCATTTTGTGTGAAGATACAGTAACTCCTCAAATTTTCTTCAAGGTGAGCACCCCTTTTTCGGCCATTATGCCCTTTTCCCACGAAGGAGGTCCATCGACGTACAAATAAGAGGTGGACCTGCGTCTTGCATCTCTGGACTTGAGAATCTCTTCAGATGCTACACTCACATATAGTTCTTGACAACTTGTCATAGGTCATGGTTCATGTAAGGTCATTTGGGATTACAATTCCAGTTTACCAACAGATGACAACTGGTATAGAGTTGGGCAATCCACCAGTGCTCAAGTTGGTACCGGTGTTCGGAGAACTGGTCCGGCACGGCAACAGTTAAAATAATCAGTTACAATTAACCGGTACTATACCAGTGCTTTGCAAATCCACCTGGAACCAGTTTAATTCATCACCACTGGTATCATTTCAAAAAAACAATTATTATCCTTGAAATGTGCTGTCATTTCTTACGTTTCTTATCTCAAAAGTTGTCTAAAAATATGATGCTGCCAACGAGCAGTAAAAAATTCTGGGAGACATTGTTACTTTGTTGTAAAACTAACCATTCTCTGAGCCTAACACAAATAACATCAGCTACAAAAGAAAACTTTTAACATTAGGTTACTTCATAGATAAACCCAGTAAACAACATCCTTCAGGATATGACATGGACTTCAGGCTTTAATGCTAAAATCCAAAACACCTGTTTCTGGTAATATAACATGTGTCAGAGAGATTCCCAGTATGTGTCTAACAAATATCTTTTGGCCCAAACAGTCTGCGAACAATATTCAAAGAAATAACAGATCATCGTTAACTATGGTGCTTCAACATTAACTAGACGCTTGCTATTTACACACTGATGAAGAAAAACATGATTAGCTGCATTCTTGCTCTATATTAAAGGCAAAATAATTCTGCATTCCCACACATATGTACCTACGACCCAAGAATTTGTCCTCCACCTGTTGCTCCCGCTATGATGTCATTTCTATGGCTCTTGAAACTAGTCTCAATGTCGGATCGATAAGAACCTGTGCGACATGCTTAAATAGTGCTAGAATTTTACCAAATCAGTCTATAACAGTCAAGGCTGCCATAGCACCTTTCATTTTTTTTTATAAAAAAGTGGTGGCGATATTTTGTCGATGACTAACGATTTTACCAAAATGAGCTAAAAGGTATAGAATTATAGAGTATATTCTTCCCAGATGCTGGGAAATTGCATCTAGAATTCGATTTTTCTTAGGGAAGGTCCCCAGCCTAAACCCTCTCACTGTAGCTTTGCCCATGCGGCCCTCGCTTGTTGGTCTTTGGCTGACCGTGCGTGCCCCCCATCCTGGATCCATGCCTGATTGTTGCACAACATGAACTGAACAATGTCAAAAATTTAGGTTATTCATGCAGATTGCTACAAAAATATGACAGTGATGTATGAAAATATAAAATCAAACAGAAACTATATGAACACTTCATTTTGCCACATGTGCATTTCAATACGTAGCCCCATTAATTAAAAGTCTGGAATTAAGTGGAAACAAATTGTGGACCAAAGCTGTGCAATTGCATTTGGGTCATTCTCCATGAATTGGCTTTCTGTTTTCTTTGCAATTATGCTGATTAATTCATTCAATTGAGCTACAAGAAGAGAGAGTTATGTGGTATAAGTGAACCCAATAAGGGTACTGCAAAAGTACCGGTCAAATCAGGCAAGGATGTAGCTATAGTGGTCAGCAGTGGTCGCCCTAGCCAGCACTCACAATTGCCGACCACTACTAGAGAAAGAAAT
>VJOZ01017585.1:3485-14578 GCA_009801055.1 Stichopus horrens | reverse complement strand
TTTTATGTCACATGTCCTTTAAGGAATTCTATTGCTATCAATGCAGTCTTGTTGTTTCCACACTTTTCATGCTCTTAATATGTTGGCAATGTCACTGTTATAGCCTACATTGTTTTTATTCTGTTCCTTTGTGATCTGTTACAATGACACTGGCGTGTCTGTGCTGATTGATGTGTTAACAGTCTTGACCCTCCAGTAGTGAAATGTCGGTTTGAATGTGAATCGCTCATAAAATTGCAATAAACTGACGCTTCTTGAGTGATGGTGTTATTAAACTGCTAAATAAAAATTCCAGAATAGCATAGGACAACCAATGGCCCTCTGTGTTTGGTTAAAATATTGAAACATTTTTGAAAGTCTCCATAACAATGATTTGTGCAACCTAGTGAGTCTCTGAGGTAGATTTTGAGTATCTTGTCGGTCAAGTTTTCATGCTGTCATTGTCTTGTTGAATCATGTCTGAGTCAAATTCTTCCTCTTTGAATTCTTCCACAAAGAGGAAACTATTAAGTGTCCTTCATTGATTGGTGGAATTGTTACCTACCACCATAAATATGACCACTCAGGATGTGTGTGACAAAAGTGAAGACTCTTAATTGCAAGAGATTGTATTTTGTTGATGGTATACCATTCACATGATGTTTCTGAGGTGACAAAAAAAATGAAGGAGAAAAAAAAAAAACAGCACAATAGTTCTGATCACTGCATGTGCACAGTATGTCAGATTAAAATTTTGTTGAAGCTAGGAAATCTAGAAAATGATATAAATATACAGGAAGCTTTCTAGATTTAAAAATGGCAGACCTTGCTTTGCCTACACCTGCTACCTCTTTAGTGAAGGTAATTCACAGCTGTCACAGTGGTTCCCAGACAATCCCCCTTCCTCTTCCCCCCAACAACTCCCTCATGAATCACCTCTTTCCAATAACTCTAACCCTTTTCCTGAAGAAATTGTCAGTCGGGAGTTGTCGAAGGTGGAATTCTTTTGGGCTGGGAATCAATTGTTTGTGTGCCTGTCAGAGGGGAACTTTTCGGGACAAAATTGTTCGGGGGGTTGGTTGGAAATTGTCTGAGTGAGAGTTGTCCAATCACAGTACATAGTTCAGACCCAGTGACTGAAAATCAAAGAGTGACTCTTTAAGATATCTGTTGCCTTCAGTCTATTTTTGTCATACTTATGTTAATACTAAGAAATCTCTTGGTACAAAATATTAATGTCACATAGAAGCAACATTCATACATCTGCTTGGCAGTGTGTTTGCTAGACTTTATCGTTCAGCCATTTTTAACAGTGTTAAGTCGCACCTCTGAATGTTGGATAACTGAAAATACATGCAGTCTGCCCAGTTTCAATCTTAAATACTTTGCCCAGAGATGGAAACTTTTCCAACTTGCCAATATTTTGCCGATATAGTCAGTTTATGAAATTTTTGAATTACTCTTCTGCAGATCCTGAAGAGCACCCCCAGAAAGAAGAATACTGGGGACATGTGAACCCAATAGGTCCAAGAGCCTGCTACGATGAAGGCAAACGAGTGGCTGAAACTATGTGCTATGCATATGCAAAACAGGTGAAAACCAGTCCACTTGTACCATACATGAAACTTAGAATAACCTTCATTGCTCTTAACAAATGACCCCCACCCCCCTCTTCCCATTCTCTCCAGTTACATCATCATTGTTCCACAGAGAAACTCTCTGTCACCATCTCCATCAAAGTTTGTGAAACATTTTTTACGGTATTTCTGGCTTTGCAGGAAAATGTGGAAGTGCGAGTAGCCAGAATATTTAACACATTTGGTCCAAGGATGCACATGAATGATGGTAGAGTTGTCAGTAACTTCATAATCCAGTCTCTCAAAGGGGAACCGATTACCATTTTTGGATCAGGCAAGCAGACGAGGTCATTCCAGTATGTCTCGTAAGTATGGAACCGCTATCACATATTTGTATTCATGTTTTTTAACTCATCAAGTAGTGTCACAAGTTATTTTCTGCATATTTGTTCTGTTCCTCTTTTCTTTGTCTGTGGGTTATGTACATATGTATGATTTGGGAAAAGTGATCGGTTTCAAAGTAAACTAAAGGATGTCAATACAATTGGATAATTATAAGTGAATATTGGATTGTATCATCAAATTTTAACATATTACCTTCCAGCCTGTGTATTACTTATAATCACATTCAAGCATGATCTACAGTTATTGAATATTAATTAAACAATTTTGAGCTGAAGGTAACAGTGGTATCATAGCAACCAATGGGCGTTGAAACCAGCAAATTTAAAATGTTGGAATGCTCATGATCATGTGCAACCTTGCAAGCTATCCCCACAGAAGTTTTGTTATGTGCTAAAATCATGCCACAAGAAAACCCTTTTCCATAATAGAAAGTGATGTTATATTCAGACATGCCATAATGGTTAGGGTGTGTCCTCTCCAGAAGACATGAACATGTATGATTTCTTGTGAGGATTTGGCTGAGCCTTGACACCAACAATGGTTGAGAACAGCCAATGGGGAATTAGACCAGTGGTTTTCATGTTTGAATATTCATTAAGCAAAAAGAAAAGCTGAGTACAGTGTTCATTCATATTCTATAATCACTTAAACCAGTGATTTACAGTGATTGACCACTCCTCCAACACATGAAATTGAACCTAACTTTTTTGGGGTCATAAATTTTGAAATAAAGTAAGTTGCAATGTGACATACTCATTGACCACAAGCAAACTGATTCCAAATATGGCCACTCGGTTATCAATCGCTGTACCAGATATTTGATTTAAGGTGAAAGGCTTAGGATCACGAAGCCCATATGGGCTCATTTGATATTTTTTTACATGAAAATTCCATCTTTTTTGTATAGTTACATATAATTTACTATATCTCCCTGACTGTGGTCACAGAACTCTCTCTTGGAAGCAGCCATACATGGCACAGCATGAAGTTTCATTCGATATCAGTGAGATGAAAATAGAGCTGTATCATATCAATTAGGATAATGGTCAAAATTGGTGAATTCCAACCTCTTGGAAAGTGCTCTCAGCACAATTTATCATCCTGCCTGTTCTGATTGAATTCAACATGTTGTGATTGAAAACTACCTGAAATGCTTCAGTGGTCACGGTATTGCTTAAATTTGGTTTCGTGAAGGTATTTACGTAGGCTTTGCAGTTTTTTTTAGAAGTTTCTCGTAGGAGATCTTTGACCCATTGTTTGGCAGTATCAGGCATTGCCCCCACACTTCTCTTAAAGCAGTTATCAAGTCTTTTGGTCTTTGACTTACTATTCTTTTATGAAACTTATGCCTTGTTTGTCTGGTTGCATATTATTGAAGATATCCATGAATCTTTCTCACCATAAATCGTTATTTTTTTTTAGTTAAAGGGAATTTTCACCATAACTAAATGTGGTCACAGGACTTTCTCTCAGAACTAGTACATGTAAGCAATCATATATGAAAGTTTCATTTTGCTATGATTGATCTCTCAGATGATTATTAGGAAGTTTCATCAAAAGTTGTGTATCTCTCCTATGGTGCCTCCTTACATATTACTTCTTGGTTAGGCCTCCACTGACATTTCAAGTACAAGTAAGTGCTGACTCCTGCCTTTAATAAAGAAACATTATCTTTTGTCTCATTATGTGCAGTGATCTTGTGGCCGGTATGATCGCTCTCATGAACAGCAATGTTTCATCACCAGTCAATCTGGTAAGTTCATTAAAACCATTCTCTCTTTCTCTTTAACTGGTAGATTGCGTTCAAGAATTGAAAATCATGTGACACATGTAGGTGTTAGTTATTGAATTGTCGATTGTGATCCAAAGGAGGATCACGATCTATGTCAGAGTTGCGATTATGATGATTACGATTTGTGTTTGGTAGATTATTACCTGTGTGATCAGTGATGTGTGTGTGCGTGTGTGTGTGTATTTTATGTGCATTCATGAAATAATTTTTTGTCTTAAAGTAATGTAAAGTTGACATGTCAGGATCTGACAGTTCTGAAGAAATAATATTTTTAGAATATACTTGACACCTACACTATCAGTCACTGTACCACATCAAAACAGTCCATTTCTGCAACAATTCATTTCTGCTCATCCTTGGTGGAGCATTTGAGGTCATACTGTAGCTACTTAATCAAAAAGGCCGCAGGGTTCTCTACATTCTCCTTGATTCTTTAGTAGGTCGTGGTATCAGGGAAGCATGAGCAGTTATATCACTGTTCTTTCTTTAAACTGAAAAAGGGGTTACAGTTTTCTTTTCTAGTTTTCTTTTTTTTTCATTCGGAGGGGAGGCTGAATAGGAGGACGATCTTTGACCGTTCTTTATATCAGAATAAAGTGAAGAGAGAAAGTTTTTTCATGTGGAGAGTTCCTATCTGTATTTGTACCGTATGGTATCTGTCAAGAATATAAATATAGTTCCTGTGGGATGCAGTGAGCATACATTTTCAAGTTGATTCATCTGAAAATGGAAAGGCTGTGAAACCTTAAAAAAATAAAAAATGTTGAGTTTACTTTAAATCATTTCCTGTTTTGTCACCTTTAACCCAGGGAAACCCAGAAGAACACACCATCCTCGAATTTGCTGAAATCATTAAAGATACAATTGGTGAGTAATTCAGAATTACTGATATTCCTGTCAAAAATAGTTCTATCATATTTCATACCGGAATCCTTGCCATGTGTTATTATACCAACCCTCAGTGGATGCTCCATAAGAAATCTTTGCTGTATGTTATCCTTACCAAGGTTTAAGCTAATATTTTGACCTAAAAAGTTAACAACATGAGTTGCTCCATTACTGCACCTAAGTGTTCTCCCTGCATATTACTTAGTTCGTCATTGATGCATGCATAATAGTACAATTTTTACCAGATTGCATCATAATTTTAGTGACAGCAACAACTTCTGCCATTTAAGGAGATATATTTCCTAGTAACTAGCCTCTTACAGTTTCTAAAGAAAAGTTTTATCTTTTTAATTTCTTGACCATGTCTTCCCAAGTTTTTTAAGGTTGCATTATTGATATGAGTTATTTGCAACAAAAGTTCCTGCATGCATTTCAGTTTCAACATTTTCATTCATTGCACTTGGCAATGGCCTCAACTGAAACAGGACACATTGATTGGATGTAGAATGATTAAAGTATTCGCCCATCGTGTTAGTGCCTCTCATCTTAAATCGGAGAAGACGCTTCATAAGTTTTGATCATTATTAGTGATATCTTCAGCATTACATCATTTTGATACTAACTTCACTCCAAAAACAATCTGTATACAGGAGGAAACAGCAAAATAACAAACGTGGAAGCGGCCGAAGATGACCCGAGAAGACGGAGACCGGACATTACAAAGGCTAAGAAGCTACTCAACTGGGAACCAGAAGTGAGTCGATTACTTTAACTTTGCCCAACCTTTTTGTGTCTGCAGACAGTCTGAATTGTCCACTAATCATTGTGTGCATTTCACTTTTCTTGGTTACCTTATCCCCCTCTCTGTCAATATGCACAGGGCAGGACTAATCAATCCTTAGTATTTTATTTATTTGAGAGGAAAGCCAATAATTATTCAACCCAATACAAGAGTTCTCTGAGTCTGACTTGCATCAGAGTATTCACGGTATTACACACTGCAGATGAGGTTACTACCCTGGGAACTAATCCTCAAAGGCCCCCGGGTGGTGATAGAACTTGGAGAGGATGAAAAAAGTCCTGCAGATTCTACCCCAGTAAAAGCATGAATAAGGATCTTGCTGCTTGATAATCAACAATCTCGCTTCGGGATCTCACCATTTGTTAATAGGAAAATGCTTTTACTATTCTTTCATATTACAAGTTGTCATTTCTACTCAAAAGGAAAGAACCCATCGCTGTGCGCTGACAGCAATTTGCATAACTTTTTGTCACACCAGCCCATGTGTGCCTGTGTTGTGTGAATCAGCTTACTTGTTTCTGTTATCCTTTTAAAGAAAATTGACAAGTATCATAACAGATTGCAGGTCTTTTGCAGATTCATAGTGTGCATACACACATTGTGATGAGGGCAAAATATTACAGAGACATAGTTATTTCAAAACAAACCCTGAATCAGGAGTTTAGGAGTTAAGTGTGGTGTGCCACAATCAGCTGGCATTGAGTGTACAGGAAAACTTTTGGCACCATGAACCCCCCTCCCTCATCCCCAGATTGCCAAAAATGACACCCTCTAGGTCATGCGAGATGCTTCCAGGGGTTGAGGAATCTGCTAGAAAATTTGAATTCTAAGAAAAAGTTATTTTGGCTGGGACACTTTTTTACTGATATTGTATATTTTATCAGTGTTTGTTAATAATGGTGACATATCAGAGAAGTTGGTCTCTTAGCTATGGATATTCATCAGTTTTTCGTCCTGGTTGAACCCAAACACCAGTGGCAGATTACAGCTAATGTTACTTGTACTTAATGGGTAATTGTGTGTGAAAATTCTGCAAAGTGCTTCCTGTACTGTTTTGTGAATGCTTTTTGGTAGAGTGAGGGGTGTTTCGGCGGTAGCTTGATCGCTACATCTGTTATATTATCCATTGTGGTAGGCATCTGTTTCAATTAGCCTTTTTTTTTTTTCAATGATTCCTAAAATCAGAAACTGTGACTGTCTCGTACCCGTTGGGTATCCTGTTGCCCGACCAAAAATCAGCTGTACCATTAACACTGGCATTTTCACAGCACAACACGTCAAATTTGTGTGGAGAAATCGCATAGTGTACAACATACACCCGTCTACACCTACTCATTGATAGGACTACCAATTTTTCCTGAAAAAAAAAGTAAATTTTGTTTTGAACTATTTACTTTGTACGTTAGGCAAAATTTGACAACCTGACGCAGTGTATTCACATGGCTGTTGTGTGTTTAAGGGAGCGGGTAGTAATTTTGGATCCAGGTAGTAAAGTACTGTACCTTTCAGTTTACCTGGATTTTTCTGTGGAAACACTTTTTTAATCTATGAGTGACGTCTTCTCTCTCTCTCCCTTTCTCTCTCTCTCTCTTAGGTGCCTCTCTCGGTGGGGTTGGAGAAGACCATAGATTACTTCAGGGAGGAAGTCAAACTGTTACAAAACAAAAACTGAAGTTGTCATCCTTCATCCTGAGAGAATTGAGTTTGGTGAAGTTACCATGGTAACCATCCCTATGGTTTGAAGAGGTAGCTCAGGATTGGAAAGAAGGGGAAAGATGTCAATTTCACGCCTTGGTGGAGGGACATGAGAAGTAAAACTACAGTGGTAAACACCATCAAGGATTATGTACTTCGAAGGTAACATTGCTACAGGGTGATGGCAAAAGGACGTGTTTGCACCTCCCACATATCCTCCATTAAAATCCATACCTAGATATGTGTGCTTATCAAAAACAATAATTTAAGCAATAGTTTAAACAATAATTTCTTTAAAGGTTACGTTTTGGGGAAATATAATCAACTGCTAGTAATGTTCCACCTTAGTACCATTATTAGTACCATTTCCTGGTTCCATATTCTCCCTTTCCATTAAACAACTTTCAGTCATCAGCATCCTTGGCATGTTTTTTTTCTTTTTTCATCACCGATTTAAAACTTGCCTATTTTTCTTCATTGCCTCTCGTCGAGTTACGGAGCGTTTGCTTGGTCGCAGAGAACGTTACTGCTATCTGTGGATCGCACAACTTCGGTGGAGGGACTACCTTTTGTCACACCGGTTGTCTGTGAGATTGTAAACTGCAATATTGTCTTGTTGGAAAAAAAAAATCATGAAATTCCATGCTGAGAGTAACTGCTTGTTAGAGTGAAACGTAGAGCAACACTTGTTTTAGTTGGCATGAAACATGTAAAATTAAACAATAAAGATTACACCATGTGACCTGTCAGTCCTATAGGTTTGCACCGTAGATGAAAAACTGCATTTCACACTAAAGAGAAATTGATTACCGATTGTAAGCTCTGTTGCATTGCAGGTTTTCTCCAAGTCAGTTTCTTCATTCATGTGACCCTCTAAGTAAAATAAAAAATAGTTTCTGTGGTTCAAGCAACAGTAAGTCTGAAAATAGTGAAATAATTGGGCGTCTTGCAATAGGAAAGATATTCATAGAGCGAGAAGCAAAGCCAAAGAAATGTACGGTAAGAACAGAAGTTAACTGAGTTTATGAAGTGTCATATTGAAAGCATCACAGGACAGATGTTTTGAGAGACGATTGAAATGCAGAAGGCTTTTGTGTGGACAGGTTATAGAAGTGGCTGGAGCTACGATTTATTTAATTGACTTTCATTTCAGGAAGAAGCAAACAGTAATTTGAGCAGGGCTGGATTAACCCCGGAGGGAGGCTCTGGGCACAGAGTAATGCTCAGGTCCCATTGACTCATATATAATACAGTGAGGCATGTCATGGAAGGGGAGGTGCAAAGGGTGTGGTCAATGTTTTCTTCCTCCCCATAATTAGCTTGGAATGAACTCCACAGATTTGATGTAGGTACATGTGAGCCAAAATTTAAAATCCTACCAAAATGTCATTTTGTGAGGACCCCCTTTGCAAGTGCATGACTGACATGCTTAAATACTGCCCTCGTGTAGAGAGTTTCCATGTGTCTGTCTGGTTCACTTACATGAGTTTCGTCGTGTGCAACTGTAGGCTGATTAGCTCTAATCATAGAGAAATGAGACTTGGATCACTGAGGAGCCTTGTACTTGAACTGAATCTCTGCTAGTATCTGAAATAATTTCAGATCCCTTGCCATTTTGTTTTCTTTTGTTTGTTTATTTTTTTTTTTCCCAGATTGTCCTAATTTTATCTTTTTTTTATCTTTAGAACTATTGGAGTAGTACTTTAATGAATACAATTGCTGTTTTTAAGTATTTTACCTGCTTGGCTTTCAGATTTCTACTCTCTTTTGTCCTTCAAGCAAGTTTGATTTCAAATCAAAACTGCTGAAATATTGTAAGTTATGAACTAAGGTAAACTTGTGTTACTGTGTGTTGTGTTATAAAGGTTGAACAGCATGGCACATAGCACTTGAAAAATTTCATTTAATCTTTCGGCTTGTGGATTAGTCCGTCTTGCATACCACCTCAAGAAGAGCCTGCTTTGTAATGTCCTTAATGTTAGAGAGTCTCAAGCCTTAGGTTTGTTAGAGTTCAGGACACATTGTATTCATAAGTTTGTGTTTATAGTTGTAAAATATTTGTCCTCATGTAGAGTTTCATAATGTAAACCAGTCAAGTCTTTTTAATCATACAGGACACTTATTTACAAATATCATGAATTGTTGGCCAAAGTGCCGTCAAATCGATGTAAATGAAGGGAAGTTTTAAGGAAGTTCTTCAAACGACAATGGAATTCTGTGTCCAATCTGTGGATGCCAGGTAACTTGTGAATGGCTTTTAGTCTGGTGGAATAATATATGTGTCAGTGCTAGCCAAATGGCTCATGTGGCCCACCAATTGAGTGGACCTTTGTTTCCAAATTACAATCAAATATGACAAGTGTCGTTATGCAACCTTGAGTCGACCTGGAGCTTTTGACATATATATGTGTAGAAATATTAAACTGTCATGTACTTTCATGTCAAGCAGCCTGTAAGCTCTAGCATTCAGTGTTTGAGACATGTTCTCTGTTGATGAACAAGATGAGTGGCATGTCCCAACAAACTCCATAAACAGTTTTAATGCTCATTTTAGTTTCCCATTCCTATCATACTGTAACAAAATTTTTTTTCATTTCTTAATTCTATTTCAATGTATCCACGGTTCCATATTATTCTCATGTTGGTTTGAACGGTTTGTTGGTTAATTTTTATGCTTGAATGTCTGAAAATTGTACACTGTTTAGACTATGAAGGGGGATCCCTCCCCAGGTCTATGAGCCTCCACGCTGAATATGTCCAGAAAAATTGGAAATGCTAATGTTCGTTTCACATTTTCAGAGGCTTTTGAGAATTTGTAATGTGTGCAGTTGCCGTCAGCCCAAACTTTCAGAAAGTGATGTTAATTTTGTGCCTTATTCTGGCAAAAGTAAGTAAGTGAAATTTGTATTCTCAACTTTGTAATTCCTGACATATAATTTTTTAAGTTTCTATGCATGTTGTCTACAGTGATGCAAAGAGACTGGAGTGGTGATGACTTGTGGTTAAGAGTACTTCCTGTAAGCTGCCATCTGTCGGTGAACAAGCAGTGAGGCATAGAGTGGTGGATGGCTGGATAGGACAGGAGAGAAGTGTGCTTACCAGATATGGTGACTTGGGGGTCGGGGATGGGTTTGGATGGAATAGAAGGGTTTTGCAGTTTGGTGTAACCATACAAACAAAACTTAATTTGAGGAGAGATAGAATGGGTCAGGCTGATAGCCTGATACTGGTGTTTAACTGTCACAACTTAACTGACAGGAAAAAAATTAGGTCTTGTGTGCAGGGACTGTGAATGTAGTTGTGTGCGTTATATGTACACTTTGTTAGCTTGTGTCTGAAGGGTCTGTGGGTATGTTCAAGAAACTTTGTAATTTATTGTCCCCTAATGTCATCCTCTGGATGTGCATCTTTTTGTCTTGGTGTAAATTCTTAAAGTGGTTCACACAAAGAAATATCGAGAAATACAATTATCTGAGTATCAAAACAATGCATCTATCGTCAACTTTATTTAACCAGTCTTTATCTATTTCTTTGTTTACATGCACTGCTCTAACAATAACCAACTTTCAGTTCAACCTCCCTTCATTGCTTTGTCCAAAACATAAAATCTTGCTGAGATTTTTGTCCCCCTCAGAATCTGTATGAATCAAAATCATGCTCTTGAATCCACTGCAAACCAGGACTCGTGGGATGCATCAGTCGAATCTATCAAAAAAATAAAAAGATAAAGTTACCTCTTCTAAAAGTTTCATTACCAGTTTACTCCTGAAGTTTGGAAGACTGGTGTACATAGAAGGTAAATCTGTTACTCCAAATGTCTTCTCAGAAGGTGGCTTGAAATGCTGTCCCAACAGAGGAAATTATTGGTTTCGATGATAATCGTAACCTTTGTAATCATGCATATGTGTGTGTGTATGTATGGGTGTGGGTGTGTGTGTATGTCCGTAATGCCCTA
>VJOZ01017575.1:0-23658 GCA_009801055.1 Stichopus horrens | reverse complement strand
TGGCTTATATTTTACTGCTGAGGCCAAAATGCTTCTTCTCTGAACTAAAAAGTGTGTAACGTAGGCATGAAACAACATTTCTGAATGAAATGTTTGGTAGATGATTGTCAAAAACGTCTGCTTCATTTTTATAAATATAATACTCATGGTTTTCATCTCCTTTAATTCAGTAACTTATCGGGAAGAACGGGGGCTTCGCGGTATCCGATCGTGACTTCACAAAACAAAGCAATAGGTTAAGCTCTCGAAATATTAGTTTTGAAACGGAGGAAACTGCAAAAGTTACTGCAGTATTATCTTAAAACACAAGCAGAACCTTTCTTTTGTAATGGTACCTTTCTTGGTGTGGGATATGCAAGTTAAAAATCACAGTCGTAAACCAGGGCAGGTATGTCACGTATGTTTGACGATTTTGTCTTTCTACCAACAAAATCGTTTCAATTTTCTTTCCTTTCCTTTCTTTTTCCTTTTCTTCTTTCCGGAAGGCCCTCTTCCACTTTACTTTGATGTTATATAAAATCTACTCATACTCGTATCAATATTTTAATTCTCATCAGATATTACGAACAAGCAATAAAATGACTTGTTCCTGGTACCAAATTGTTCGGTAATGAAATGACAAAAGTCGTGATCAAACCTACGCAAATATATTATAAACAAGGTATATGCAGTGATGTGCCTGGTACACGATCGCTCTCACATATGATGGACACAATTCAGGCGGAAATTTGAGGCAAATTGGGCGTTTGTTTTACAGAAAACATCCATATTTTTAAAACCAATGTTTGCGGATGCAGAATGATAGATTATTCAAAATAAGGAAGGACAGTGTCTTTTGTTTCGAAGAAATAAGTTTCTCACAGATAGAAACTCAGTTATTTGTTGCTCAAAACTAATTTTTTCACCCAAACTTTTCAAAATTCAAATGATGCATCTTCCGTTAATCGTCACAAGCTTAATGTTTTAGGAGATGAAGCTTTGGCAAACGTCAACAGATGAAACTGAATGGTTTAAAAATGACTGAAGCTGTTTCCTCAGTATGTAATGTTGGTGTATTCCAAAAGCCCTATTTCCATTTAAGTACATAGTTGTACGTGTGAAATGAAGCCATTGTCTTACCGGCGTATAGTCATACCTTGAAGTTGAGATACCTTTCACTCCGGTTCAAATGTCAAAGAATAAATTACCGTCTTGTCGTTATTAAGTGAGGATTTACACTTCAAGGGATGTACCATTAGGCTGCCAATTTGTGACGAAATTTAAAGTTTGTGTTGCCAAAAAATCTATATAAATTCACCATTTACATTTAGCGACACCAGTACTTTTGAGTAGATATTCGTGTCATACTTGATTTTGGTAAACATCGATTATTTATTAAATTGATGATTGATTGGATGCTATTCTTTTAGGGTCAAGGTTGACGTGTTACTCGATTGTCTTACTATGAAGCTTACTAAAGTCATATCATTACTTCCAGTAAGTTGCGCTGTTGTATCTTTGTTATTCAGTTTAATTGTTTTTTAAATGCTTTTCGTGTGATTAAAATATTTTAAATATTGTCCTAGATACATGCAGATGTACGCTTACTTCCACTTATAGCCCAGTGAATACTTTTACTTCAGCTTAGATAGATTACATACAACTAATGGCAAAGTTATTGGTTGAGTAAGTGTTCTGTTATAAATTATTAAAGGATAGTTATGATGAAAGGTAAATATTTGTCCTATTGTGTACACTTATGGAAGGAAATTTTCCACTTTTTTTCATTTCCCCAATATTAAACATGCGCCATTATCATCGAGGGCGATCAGCATATATACGAAAATGAGGGACATGCATGGACTTAGCTTGTTATGTGCTTGGGCTTAGCTTATTAATTTTTCCTCGTCATATTAGGTTCACTGAAATCCCTTTCCTTTGAAAATGCAATTGATAGCTTATAAGAAAATATGGTGTTTGTCTAACAGAACAAAATCATTTTTAACTACTATTTGCTGTCACAAAATGATAGATTATTCAAAATGAGCAATCACAGCAACTTACTTATTAGTTACTACCTATTAGTTACTTAAGAATACTTTGTTTAACAAAACGTTAAAAAATTCAAATGAAGCATATTCCACAACATCGCATACATGCTGTTTTGAGGAGAAGCTCTTACTGGTGATAACTTGAAGTACCGATTCTGTATGCCATGTTGTTACAATTTTTCTGCATGTCTCCCTTTAATTTATTACATCTTACTACATACCTGGCCTTGTAACTCTTCTTGCCAAGAATGGAAGATTACACCGGTAAACCCCGTTGCAAAAGGAGAGTCTGCATGTTCGCAATTTTGTCCAAACATTCATTACTTCAATAATGTAATAATTTTACTCACGATTACAAATGTACTGCTACCTTGGGTAGTTGTTCTGTTCTCTGTTAGGATCTTTATTTCAACTTTTGCAAATATGTTGGATTCGATGAACCTGAGGTACAAACATGTATAATCTTGAAAATCAAGTAGAGGTATAGAAGTAACTCGTTTCTCTGCACTCCACACACATCCAAACCACACAATACAAAGTTGTTGCGGGCACGAGATGGGATATAAAAATGGGATATACCTTACACCGTACATCTATTAAACGCATATAAATGTACCTGAATTACATAAAAAAATTACATTGCAAAGTAATCGTATTCCTTGAAGATAGTCATTTGATGTCACTCATTGGCCATGATAGGTTAATATGAAAAGACCGGTCATATAAATAATAAAGGAATGTAAATGCAGTTGCTGATTATGCATTAAATATGTTAAAAAAATCATATTCCACGATACCCTAAGATTAGCCTAGTATTCTTAAGACAGCTTACATCGTCATTCACTTCAGTAATCTTACCAATATACTTTAGAAACTATTCTTGCAGATTGACAAGCAGAGACTATTAAAACATGTAGTGGTTAATCGCAGACGGTTTTGCCCAAGATAAAGAAATCATTCTCAGTGAAATTGCTAACGATGCTACGTGCTATCATATCATTGGCACTGCAAAGCTTAATCCAAAACTCGGCCCAGGCAATTCTTTAAGGCATTCCAAGTATCCAAAGCAAACCCTTTTTCGTATACATAACGTTAGGCCCGCGTGAACGAATTTGTCCAGTCTGTGCTTTTCAAGGTAAGACTTTTTGCACAAAGATCAAAACTTTCCGAAAATGATATCAAGTGGTACGTTGTACTTTTGTTTGCTTGACCTCGGACAGTTAGCTAGGTCAGCTACAAGTCACTTACTAATGCGAGTGTATAGTGACAAGATTCAAATGGCTTAAGAGTCTGGGGTATCATTAAAAAAATAGGGGTTCCCGTGACAATTTAACAAAGTGTCATGTGACCAAGACACTTGCCAATTGGCTATTTTTAGAATGCCCAAAAAGAGAGACTAATATCAGCTACACATTAACAGTTTCTTAATGTTACATCTGATGAGAGTTCTGGAATAAAAGTAGGCATTTATTAATTTTGAAACTAGTTAACATATTTTTGGTTTCCGAAGCTAGCATCATATGTTGCGGGTTTATCTGCGTAAATTCATAGCATTGAACGCAATTTATCTCTTTCATTTCTGACGTGTTTATTTCACTGATGATCTCACTGAAAATACTAATAACAGACTAAAAAAAAGATTACGAGTAGCAACTGTTAGTAAGAATGCAGAATCTGCCTCAAAAAATTAACGTTATTTATGTATTGTAAAGGTATCTCGGGAAATTCCTCCCGTAAATCTAACATGAACATACAGTCGTGATAAATTTATGAAGATAATGTGTCTTTTATGGCCTGCATGCGTGTACCACTCTTGCCTACACGTATTTTTTTCATACGTCACTGTGGAACAACCAGCCTTTTTTGTGCAAGGTCAGGAGGACATTTTCTCTAAACTTTAATACAACTTGTTGAAAGTTTTCGGGTTGTATCTGAAACCTCCAGCCTATAGCTATAGCCTACTCGTAAACAGCTGAAGGTGGTGACCCTGCTGTGAGCTTGGGTGCTGGAGGGGGCATGTAATAAACTTGTAATAGTGAAAAATGTTTAATTATACCCACGTGTAAGCAGCTATAAAGGGTACCGAAATAGCCCATGTTGTTGGTCAAAGGTGGTTACCGTTGGCAAGCCGTTGTTTAACGTAGGACGGATAACGTAGGGTAATCAACGGTAGGGTAGTGTATGTCGGATCAGCGAAGAACAACTAACCATTGGTTAATTTTTCACTTTCCAAAGTTGCACCAGCGTTATAGAACCAACAGTTCGGCAGTGCACATTAAACCAAAGCTGGGCTAATGTAGGACAGCGGACAGTGTATTGATCCAACGTGGGACTAGCCTAAGAAAGCGTGGGCTAAGTAGTGTTCATAATCGTTGAAAGCGTAATGTTTATCAGACTAGTCTGGTATTTTAAATAAGAATAAGTTAAATTAGATTCGGTCACTCAACTTAACAGACCACGGCAGACATTATTGGTTACACTTTACACTGTGCCTTCGGAAGTACACGTAAATATTGTATAAGAATATTTCTCGACATTTCCAAAGTCTTTGACGCTTTAGATCATAGGAGTTCATTACATAAACTCATACATTACGGAGTAAGAGTTCCACCCCATTCTTGCCTACACTGTGTAGCTGACAATGTAAGGTGAGTGAATTTCATAAAAGGACAAAGTTTATGCATGTTAAACATATTTTTTTTTAAGATAATAATTTGATGTCACTCACTGACTAGCTAAGTTAATGTAATAGGACAGGTCTTTAAAGTATTCAATTAATAAAGGGAAATTGATTTACTGTTTTTTTTTCAAATGTACAATTCACATAAATGTCATGATACCCCAACATGAATTATACACTATGAACATGCAACATCATATATCACTTAAGCAAACTTAATAATAAATCTTGAAAATTAAACTTGCAGTTTGACAAGGAAAGACTTAAAAAGTGTTAGCGGTGAATAGTCCATCGTGTTGTTCCTCAAAATTATAATATTGTCAGCGTAACTTTCAAAACATATTAACCAATCTGAAAAAAAAAAAAAAAANNCAATGACTTTTTTTTAAACCCTAGTGGGATTTCGAAGTCTTACGCCATCTGATGGAGAGGCTATAGATATTACACATATGCTGATATAATATGCAGTTTTATGTCATTTACCAAAATTCTGGAAACGTCTGAATATCGCAGTTCAACGTGTTCAAGATTAGAGATTCTGAAAGTTTGTGTGGTCACCCAGAGATTGTTAGATATTAAGAACAATAAGCAATATTTATTTTATCTATGACATACTTTCGCACAGTGATGCTATTTGTTTAAATATTTTAAAGGATGAATAAGATATCTATCAATATCATGTTGTATGCACTTACCTTCGACAACGGAATGCCAAACATTTGCATACAGTTGCGTAATTGAAGGCATAAACGACTCCTGTATGAACTCCTTGCTACTCCAGGGAGGTATCATATCACGTTCATGGCGCGCCGAAGCACATGACATACTCTACGTGCCTGCTGATTAAAGTTTTGTGCTCTACAGTGGTTGTGAGCTGGGCGTTGTTTCCTCTCGCTTAGTGTCGTTTGGTGGCAATGTTTTGATTTCTCAGTACTTGGTGGGTCAAGTAAAAAAGTAGTTAGACTTACGCAGACTGCTCAGCCCTAGAACAGCTGCAGGCTGCCTGTGTGCCCGGTTACATGGCCTACTCTCATTACTCACCATGTAACTGACCGCACAGTCCTGTTCTGGGGCTAGTTGCTAGCAGTTTAGCGGATGAACGAATGAAAATGACAAATATTTTGAAAACTACCTTTACAATCAGTCGCGTCGATAGTCAGTGGTCACGGTATTCGTAATCTCATTTTTCTAGTTTCAACTTGACATGCACAAACTCATAACGTGATCTATAAGGATGGATATTTCGGAAGTTGGGGTTTCGAACAATTTTATAGCGAGCACTGAAAGCAGATCCAATACCTAAACAAGAAGCTGATAGCTTCTTGTAATCTAGTTGCAATTTTTACCTTTTAAACTTTTCTGTGGGCTTCGGGCGAACCGATGGTGGCTATCCACTTAGATAGTAGATGTAGAGACTTTTTGTTCCAGCCGATCTAAAAATTATCTTAAAGTTCTCCGAACAAGAGAAAGCAACTAGGTGGAAATGGATAAGAGCAATCCAAGATATTCTTTTTCCATAGATATATTTATATTTTCTCATTAATCTGCAAACACAGACTTGAGAACCAAAGTTTTCCGGCTACTTTAGAGGTTTGTAAAGCCTGAAGTTTTTGTATATTGCCATGAATCAAAGCTGTGCACGTTGCGGGAGAAAGGCTCAGGGTTGATAGTTCCATGCCAATCTTGAAATGAAGAGCAAATGATTTCGAAAGTAGTTAATATACAAACAATCTATCGTCAATGTCGTCCGTCGTATTTTATAATGTTTGTTCTATTGAACATGAACTATATTGTGCTTTGCATATTCCTATTTTGCAGTTTTTCTAAATTTTTAAACAAGGTTACAACTGAGGTATCCGACTGCATGCCTCTCGAAGGTTAAGGTCGTCTTCACTAATTTGAAACCAAAAAATGACGTAAGGCCTGTCAACCAAATCACCACATTTTTTTGGTAACAAATCGAATATATTAGACGTCTTTCTATCTGCGATTCTATTTAGAAAATTAAACATCTCCATGATATATCAGTCGCGAAGACTTCCGCGAAGAATGTTGTTATTCGCGTTGTCGCAGGAGTCACAATAATTGTATTTGATATCATGAATTCCCAGCGTTGTGGGACATGCTTTTAGGAAAAAACCAACCTCCTTTCGGAAGTCTCAAATTAAGGCCTGAGTGAAAATCCCCTGAAGTTTTGTTTACATCTTTTACCGCTTTTAAGATATGACTTTTTAAAGTATGAGAAAAACGTTAAACAGATGACGTGGAGTGTTAAACATTGTCTGCATTTCTTTTATTAAACGTTTATATTTTGCCTCTTAGTTACTTAATATCGACTTTTTAAAAATGAAGATACTATACATCCTTCCAAAATGATAAAACCCCTGGGAGTAAGTATTTCTCAAATGTGCTTAAAAGAAAGGTTACACAAACAAAGTATTAACATAAGACATAAGATAAAACTCTTGAAGTCACAGCTTTGCATGCTTAGCCAATATTTATTCATGATACAGCTGTGAGACAATAATTTGTCAGTAAGTTGGTCAATCTGTGACCAATTTTAATGGATCTTGTGACTATTATTACACAATGCTCCAAAGTGTCATCATCATGTCGCATGAACTTTTATTGACTAATTATATTAAGATTTTCGACGCTGAATTCACCCTGTACTCCATTTGTCATTTTCATGTTACACGATCTTTAAAGTAGTCAAGGTAGCAGTTTTTTTTTGTATTTCCTTGGTCTTTTTTAGATACATCCAAACAGTATTATGGACAGTGCTATATGACAAAATACAGAAATAAATTCACTAACAGTTGTTTTAGTAACAACTTCTGAGAAGCTAAGCAAATGACTCGATTTCTAAATTACCTTGGAGATTAGACAGGATCATTTTATAACCAGTGATGAAAACTTCTAAAGTACTAATAACGGAGAAGAATTCTAAGGTACATTTTAAGTCTGTGAGAGCTATTAAAGCAGAATGAGGGTCCTGGTTAGCAACAAAGCAGGACTCACTCATTTGTTTGGTAGGCTGTCCACACTGGGATATAGAATGAGAATACTTCGATAGTTTAGTTTCAACAGGAGTCAGAATTCTTTACAAGTATGTATGGCTCTACGATGATGTCTTTACAACGTCCAGTTGATTTAGATCTTGTTCCGGTTGAACTGCCTACAGAAACCTAAATGAAATCATGTGTACTTGGAGCAGTCCACTTCCGCCCTAACAAGGTTTTTCACCTTACGATATTTCTTGCGCCTTCAATTCTTCCAGATATCATGGTCCTTTGGGCACAATGGTATCTTGCTGCAATTAGTCAATTCACCTGTCGAACCCTCACAGTGGCACTTAAAACATTTTAAAAAGTCTGTTATGAACTTCACCGGACGCGTGCAGCACTCCGTTGCCATCACCCCCGGCTCTGTGAAAAGAGAGACAGACTTACATATTGCCGATGTCTTGTGAATGCCAAAACTTAGTTTTAAAAAATTAAAATCTTTGATTTTAATGTGTGTATTCTCAAACAATTCCCTATACAATAAAATAAAGAGAACTAAGGACTGCAATACATCGCCATCTTAAATGGTCTCAATACAACCACCGGATTTACTTCCGAAATTTAGCCTACTGCATAGCCTACTGAGAACTCTCACACTTACATGAAAACTAGGGTCCCCACACAACAAGTCTTCCACTCTCTGCTGCTCTTAAGACTGAGAGTAAGATATCAAGAATGTCTATACTCAATGAATATGTCACTGTCTTTATCCAAAATCAGTAATCAGGCCCTGTAGCTGTATAAGGCTCTGTAGCAAGCAGTTCCGTACACAATGCACAGCGAGAACTCGTACGCTGACCAGAGCGTGTACACATTAGTACACTACACGTTGCAAACGAACTAAAGCACTCAGACGAACTACAAAGCACGCGTTGTTGATATGTCAATTGTTACTGTTATTCAATTTGTCTACGTGTTGTTTTCTGTTTCGCGCGAATTTGCTGACATGTTGTAAATTTGTTTACCTTTTCTACTGGTTCCTTTTCAATAAAAATGCGGTTACTTAAGGACCAAATTCCTTTTCTTTTTTCGTCCTTTTTCTTTTCAAAATCTCGTTGGTATGATGAACAAGCTTAAGCAACTTTGGACCTGTGTATTAACTGTAGTATAATGCATTCTCGAGGGTCAATGCTATCGCAGGATGCACTAGCTAATTAATCTATCGTACAGAACAGCCATCTTCCTGAAACCAATATTTAGAGAATACAGAATAGACTTCTTCAAAAAAGGACAATAACGGCCCTTATAAGAAATAAGCTTTTTACTGTGATATAACATTATTCGTTGCTAACGAATATGTCTCATTCACCCAAATAAAAGGGCAAAATTTTAAATACAAATGGTGCATGTCCAGTGTTAATATTATACATGTTGCTTTGAGGAGATGAAACTTTTCCAGATGCTTATTTGTGATACTGAATGTTTTTTTTTTGTATGCAATATTGCTGCATTTTAAACATATTGTTTCCTTTAATTGAGTAAATTTTACCACATATCTTGCTTTCCAGCGCTTCTTAAGTAACTTGCAAGCTTATGCCGGTAAACCCCGTTGAAACCCGGTAGGGTCTGTTTGTTCCCTATTTCATTAAAGCATCATTCACTTATTCAACATTGTGAAAAATTTACTCACAATTGGAAATTTATTGCGGCCTCGATATAGCCGCTCTGCCTTTAGTAAGGATCTTGATTTAAATCCTGCAAACATATTGTATGCTATGAACATCAGGTAAAAATCAAGTATAATCTTGGATTCAGGTAGGATACAACAAGCTTTAGTTAATGCGAATGCCATGGCCTACGCTGTATAGCTGACAATATATCAAGATAGGTAAAAGTGAGTGAATTTCATAAATAAAGGACACAGTTTATGCATGTTAGGGTAGACATATTTTTTTAGATAATAATTGAAGTCACTCATTGACGAGCTAGGTATATGTAATAACACTGAAAAAAAGTGTCACAAGTATATCATACAAGGCATAATTTTCAAAATACATTATTCAGTTTAAAAGCACGCTCAACCTAACAGGAAAAGATTTAAATCTCGTACTATGGTATTTCTTACAATGATTTTTTTTTTAATGCAAGTGAATGATGTATATGAATAGTCTCTCATAAGTAAATCTGACACGAAGCTCTGGCCTGAAGGATATCACGGAGGAAATGTCAGGAAGGAAGACAAGGATTTCAAGGTTTTATCCCTAGGGGACGCGGAACATAGACCCGCTTTGACACCCTTGTGTGTGTCGTTACCCTCATCGTCATCGCCATCGATATCATGTTTCCCTCAGAATCACCTGTCTCGCCGCCCAGCTCGTTGAGAAGAACTCCTATACCTGTGCCTGTTGCTATACAGTAGGGCAGAGAAGGTTGAATTTGAATGAGATGGGGGTAACCTCCATGAAAAGGCCTGCACCGACCGAGTGTAAACTCCGAAGATAGTGATTCGTCCAAAGTGCGGGCAAAGCTCGAATCACTATCAGTTATCAGAATCCGTAGCAGTTATTACATACTGTATGTTTTTTTTTTCTATGTTGGGTGCTTTGACTGTAGAGATGTTCGTTGGATTTTTGTTTTTTGTGATGTGTATGGTGTTTTGACGGGGTGGTTATGGTATTTTTGATTTGGTGGGGTGACGGCAGGAGCAATGAACTTATTTTTAATTTTGATTTAGTAGTGTGTTGGTGGTTCACATCTTTGATTTCGTGAGTCTAAGTATTGTTTTGTTTTTGCACGAAGTTTGTTTTTGGCCATAGTTTCTGCTTGGGTGGTTTTTTTTTTCTTGGGAGGGGGCTGTTTCCCTGACCAGGTTTGAGTAGTGTCTTGTTTATACACATGTGGTGTGGCCGTAGATTTTGCTAGGTGTAGATTGTTCGCGAGTGTCTTGTTTTCGTCTCGTTTGGTCGCGTCGTTTTTGGTCACGTTAAAAGTAGAAGATGAGAGTTGGTCTCTGAATAAATCCTCTCACCAGTAGATGGGTACTTCATCACGAGTAAGTGTATTGTGGGTGGGATACAAACTACTACTACAATTGCTACATATATTACTACTTGTAAACAGTAATTGAGTAATTGAGACCCACAGTTAAGTAAAAACGCCATGTGACATGTCTCAAAATTGATCTGAGACTTGCAAATGTTGGAGCTTTGCGAGAACCTTAGAATTTATTACTTAAGGTGCAATGAAATTACTCACTGAAATGAAAATCTAGTAAAAATTAAATAATACTTTTTTAGAGGGTACAAATTACTAGTGACCAAACAGTTAGGAAGACTGAAACGTTTGTCTGTATCTCACCATATGCCATAAAAACCAGTGACATCGAGTAACAATCTACTCCAGAAATATCAAATCACTTTTAAAGTTTCTGTCCCAGACAAGAGAATTATGCAAAATGCATGAACGTCACACCTCAAGAACCACTCTGGCATGAGGAAAAAAAAAAGTAACTTTTCTGCTAAGTCTACGGGCAGAGAAACATAAAACAGAGACCGCCGCAATGGATACAAAACATTAAGGTTCAACATCGGTCTTTCCTTGGTTAACAAAATATCAAACTGAAAGAGAGAAGATCGAGAAAACTGATGAGTAACCTCGTTGTCGCATAATTGTATAAAGCAATATGCCATTAATCAAATCTACCATGTCTACAATGTTGATCATTACTTCATCAATGGCACACTGTGTATACAACTTTTAAAATACGGAATTTTGAATTTCCCAAGCTTAATTTAAATGAGAAGAAACATGATGCAATAATAATGTTTTGAACATGTCACGTTACATATTCATTTAAATGAAATGTTCGTTATCATATGCAGATCATAAAGAAGTAGACACAGTCGAAGTGATTTGTCATTCACGAAACAATGTGGACTTGTAGAAACCTCATCCTAGAAACGTCTTAATATCGCAATTCAACGTGCTCAAGATTAAAGATTTTGAAATTTCGTGTGGTCATTCAGAGAGTGTTAGATATTAAAAAACAATAAGCAATATTTATACATGCAGTTTTATTTTAATGATATAACATACTTTCACGAAGTAATGCTACTCGTTCAATATCATTTAATATGCTTTAAACTTCCACAACGGAAAGCCAAATAATTGCATATATTTGTGTAATAGAAGCCGTTTAGTGCCGTTTGGTCGTGACGTTTGGATTTATCAGTGCTTGGTGGGTTGTGCGGGCGGTGACGCTGCCCCTATTTAGAAATAGTCGTGTTCGCACAAATGTCCTCTGGCCAGACTCCTCATATGGCCAAAATCCTGGACATGCCCCTGGAATGTCCTTCAATAAAAGTGTGGCAATATGTCTCGATATTTGGCGATATGTGCATGAATCCCGAGTAGTACGATGATATGGCATACTGGCTGATCATTACATCAAACCTTTTTAGTATCTATTTTTTTTGGGGGGGGGNNCTCTATTTTTTTTGGGGGGGGGATGAGCAACATGAACATGAAATAAGGCGTAATTATGTTTCCAATACGTATAATTTGTGGAAGTGGAATCTATCTTGCCATACTATCCATTAAAGACTAGTCATCTCACTATTATAAGATTATAAAAAAAAAAAATCCCAAAATGAGAGGTTACCTCTCCTCTTGGTAGCTGGCGCTTCCCCTCTGCCACGTATCAACCCAGTGTACGTTACTGCGGAGAGAGCTGCCTAGCTCTTTGTTCCATGCCAGTCTTGAAATGAAGTGCATAAGATTTATGAATATGAAAGATTAAAGTCTGAAAAAGAGTAGTTTTAAAAGTCGTAGTTTTAAAATGGCTGCACCTTACGAAGGAAGGTTCTTATTAAATATGACATTGGGCTAGCTGACCCTGACGGTGGATTTGAAGGGCATGTAAATGACAGTGGTGAGACGATAAGATTACTGAAATATTTGCTACTCCCTTGGGAACATATATCTAAGTGAGATGTTTTCTGAAGAGCCTGGATAAGAGGTGAAGCCAGAACAGTGAGGCACTCCTGGTGGCACTGTTGGATGGACTCTAATCCATTCCTTGGGATTATGCAGAGTGTAAGTTCATGAGGTGTTTAAATACATGACCATCTGGAACATCCACAGTGCTGAGTTAATACTGCTAGTAGCTAACAAAGGTATGGATAGATTTGCCATTCCTACAATTTCTCTTTCAAAAAATAATTTGTCTTTCCGCTTTATTGTTCTAACTTTATTCCTTGTTCTGCAGTTTTCCTTCAGTTGTACTTCCTTAGTGGATCCTTAGTTTCTAGAAAATCTGCCAGCACCGTTTTTTTTTTACATTGGCAAGGATATCAGTGCTCAGTGGTGAGGTGCCTTCAGATAATTTTCTTCCATTCGGATTTAATGTCTGAATGTAAGTATTGATGCCATAATTCAGTCAAATTAGGTTTCATGGTATTTCATGTAGGTTCTGTTTCGTCAGATGAAAAATAAATTGCGTCTCTTAATGTCATCATAAATGTCTTCGTGTTTCATCCATAAGGAAGAAAATTTAGGTCGCTGTCACTAGTTTGAAAAATGACGCGAAGGCTGTTAACCAGATCACTACAATTTGTTAGTAACAAATCGAAAATATTAGACCTCTTTCTAGATGCAATTCCATTTGAACAATCAAACATCTACATGAAATACGGTATCAGTCGCGGAGACTTTCGAGGAGAATGTTGCTATTCTTGTTGAGGTCACAAGAGTCACAATAATTGCATTTGATATCATGGAGGTAAAGAGTTGTGTGGCATGTTGTTTTTTTTTAGACAAGAGCACTCAATTTTTCAATTTTCAAATCTAAACAATTTGCAATTTGCAGATATAAATAAATTTGCAATTTTGTTCATATATTTTACCGCTTTTAAGATATGACTTTTTAACGTTTGAGAAAAATGTAAAATTGATGACGTGGAGTGTTGAACAGTGTCATAATTTGACTCTTAATTATTTAATTACTGAGGGTAACATCGGTAAGTGATATTTGAAGAAGAAAATACATGCTTCCAAAATAAAACCCCTTGGCATATAAAATTGTCAAATTTCCTCGAAATCAAGGTTACATAAACAACGTGTTAACAAAAGACTCATGAAGTCAAAAATTTGCATACTTAGCCAATGTTTATCCATGATACAGCTGTGAGACACTAACGCCGAATGCACCCGATACTCCAAAGTGTCAATTTCTTGTCACACGTCCTTAAAAGTAGTCAACCACACATGTTTTTTTTTTTGAAGTTCCTTGATCTTTGGTAGATACGTCAAAGCAGAAGGACAGTGCTATGCCACAATACAGAAATAAATTCACTTTTCTTTCACGCTTGTTTCAATAACAGCATTTGAAAAGTTATGCAAGTCTTTAACATAAATTATGATGACTCGGTCTGCCACCTACCTTGGAGAGATTAGACGTTATCATTTTACAGCCATTGATGGAAACTTATAATATATACTTATTATATAGGACTAATAACGAACCTAATTTTCTAAGGTATGTTTTAATTCTGTAAGAGCTCTTATATAAGGTTGCGTGTACTGGCTAGCAACAAAGTAGGACTCATCCATTTGTTTGGTAGGCTGTCCACATTGGAGTAGAGAATACGTATACCTAAGTAGCTCAGTTTTAACACGAGTCAAGATTCTTCACAAATATGTATGACTCTACTATGATCGTTTTTACATTGTCCAGTTGATCTAGATCTTGTTCTGGTTAAACTGCATACAACAAATTAAATGAATTCATATGTACTAAGAGCATTCCACTATCCCTGTAACAAGTGTTTTCATAAAACAATGTGACTTCCGTTGACATCCTTTCCAGATTGATTGCAAACGTACGTCCTTCTTGTCCTTTGCTTTCTTTGGGCACAATGGCGTCTCACCACTGCAATGCAAGTCACTTCACAAACCCGAACAGTGGCACCTAAAACATTGGTCGAAGTCATTTTTGAACTTCTTCGAGCAGCAATCCATTGTCATCACTCCCGGCTCTGTTAAATAAAGAAAAAAGAACAGACTTATATATTGCCGATGTGTTGTGAATATTACAGCTTGGTTTTAAAGAGTTAAAAATTTTTTGATGTGTATATTACAAAAAGTATATTGAACACTGTGTAGTAATCTCTGTTTAGGATCCCATCGACTACAATAATGACATAAACTTGTAACACCAAAAAGGTAATTCGACAGTCATTCCCCCCCAAATACCTATTTACGGCTGTTACTAAGGCAGTGATGGGGCTAGCAGTTTGTGTCAGGGGAGCAGAAGTAGCGTTTGCAGTGTGTATATCTCACCGCTGGAATAAAATGAATTTAACCTCCATATCAGCAGAAGCTGAGTGCCGACAGGATTATTCTAGCGCTTCATCAGTTAGCCCAGATCTGAGCTTCAACTACAAAACGTTTGGCGTTACAAACTTTCTTGATCTTAGGATACGACACTTTTGGGATGTTCTGCAATGCAGGTACGTCCAGGGGTTGAAATGAGGATCTCGCTTATGGTGTTCAATTAATGGAAAGCAAATCTATGAAAATGATAAGAAACATTAGATGATTGACTTGATAGAAGAGACAAAAGGAATAATCCCACGAGCCCTTTCGTCCTTTATGGGACTCTTCTGATGACGACAGGTTTAAACGTAGCTAGATCTCCTGCACTGAGGCATACATCATAAATGTTTACAAACACACATCTGTACTACACATGAATATACCAATTTACCGTACATGTATTACCCATCATATTCAAATAACATTTATCCAAAAATGTAACTCCACTACAAATGCAGTCATTTTAACCATAGATGTAATAAGTGATCCCACCATAAAAAAGAAGTTTTAATCATAAACGTAAGTTTATCTGTCCTCACACTAAATGTAATAAGTTTTAACCGTAAATGTAGTAACGATAAATAGTGAGGCTAAACCATCTCTTTGTCGGAAGTCTGAAAGTGTCCTAACCAATCAAAGGTTTTGTCCTTGGGCGCACATTGAGCATTAAGAAAGGAAGAGGAACTGAGTGTTAATAAAAGCGTAAAAATCCATTGATCATTATGACGGTAATTCTTTCATGCTGGGTAAAGTGCTTAAAGTGCAGATAAACAAAGTAGATAAAGTGCAGATAATAAGTACTGCTTAAGAAATAAAAACGGAGACACAAGATGTATTGCTAAAGTAGGAAACTGTCATCGCTTAAAGGTGTAAACGCAGTTATAATTTGAGGGAAAACGTTGAACGGGCACCTATAATTCATTTGAGATAGTCAAGTGACTATACATTATCTCTTCCACTGACTCTGTGATGTGCTGACAAGAATAACTCCTTGCAAACATCTCATTCCTAATACTATACGTTGGAAAGAAGTTAATAGTTATTGTTTGGCTCCATGTGTATTAAACACGTTCATCTAAGAAATTAGCCTTCAAGTTTGAACGTTTCCAAACTCGAAAAGGATTAGTATGCATACTTGAAGCCTAACCGATCCTACTTCTATATCATCCACGTTGTCTAGCTTGCTACTTACAAAGGATCATTAATGGGGTATATATCGTATGGACTGCAACTCACGTGTCATCACTGTCGTCACGATGATAGCAAAGGTTACGGTAACTTTCAGGAAATTCATGGTCCTGCGACATAAAAGAGATGGCAAAGGTTCAGATAGATTAATGCAAGTAGATCCATCCCCTCGATGAAATCTTAAGCTTTAGCTGGAAGAAAAGCGCCAGTGTCGAAATGGAATTCAAATGTTGGCTGTATGGAGGGTGATTTGCTGGAGGAATGACCTGTTTTGTCAGATGTAATGGACCCATACGTTCAGTCTTAGCAATAGAAATAGATAGAAAATCAGTAAAATGGCCGTTAGGCGCTGTAGTGTTGTCCCATTGGCACAGTGAAGCTACTGGAAGTGATGTTTTCCATCAGCAAGATGGCCCCGGAGCACTTCCGGCCCTGAAATTCTTAAAGGACATCGCTACTCAGCGCATCTTTCTATTTTGAGAGTCAAGTGGCAATTGTACAATAATTGTAACTAAGTCAGTGTCGTTATTATTACTTGTTGATTACGCACAATTTGAGTAAAGTGTTCCGATATTCTCATGCTCTCTGGTGCATAGTACAGCAATGTATACAGCAGAGGCCTACACAGGACCTAAGATAAAAGAAAGTACGTAGATTAATCGTGCACTGGTTTTACTTGCACAAATTGATGTGATGATGTTGAAAACACAGGAATTGTATTTCTTTCAACCGTTAGGTAGCTTCAATGGTTCATGTGCCCTCGCATCAAAGTAACTCTGCAAATAATGACGCTGTTGGCGCACACAATATGGCCGCCTCGTTTTCTTCTTTTTTTAGTTTGATTTATATTGTTGTCTACGTATCAACAGCAACAGTTCAGTTCAACTACAGGCACATCACACAAAGTGCACTGTACAGTCTTGTGCTGCTAACTAAGATATTTTGGCAGATGAAGCAAAGAAACAATCAAATAACTTGGGCCTCAAAATACAAACAATTTGTACTGTCTTATAATTGCACATTATTGTGTACAACTGAGGTAAAAAATGCCATCTTATGTACTTCTGTTTCGGTCAGCCTTTAAGTTTTCAAACTCACCGTTAGATTAAATTCTTGCAGCACGTGACCTTCCTACTTTGTAACTGTGAAATAATTCTTCCAGCTAAATCTCATGATTTCATGTATCACTGAAAACTGGCGTCACATATATACCAACAAACAATTATCATTCCTAACAATAAAGTGAGAATGAAAGTAAAAAATTTGGACAATATTAGATAAAAAACTAACATATGGTGAACGACATTCCCTTTTTTTTATAAACTTGCAGCTTATTTTCCAATATATTGCAAATTGAATGTCCGTAAAAAATATCCAGGAAGCTGCCATTATGAGATTGTCATGATGTAACACTTGCTATACCAAAGGATTTGTTTTCTTCAGACAATCTTGTCAATATATTTTCAATAGTAATATATAGAGTTAAGTCAGAGTATTCATGGTTTGATTATTGCATTTTTCCTTAGAAATTAAACACAAAACGTGTGCAAGTCTGTGCTAATTTATGCAAAGTATATGTTAAAAAAAAAGAAAGAAGTATTTTAAAATTCTATATGTTGTTATGTGACATTATACTTCTACTTGCTCAAGTAGCTTACATTTCATTTCTGAGGCCAAAATGGCACCACCCTTCTCTGAACTTCAAAGTGTTTAACTAAGGTAGAAAACAATATTTCCGAATGAAATGTTTGGAAAATGATTGTCCAAAACGTCGGCATCATTTTTTTTATAAATATAATACTCATGGTTTTCTTCTCAATTAATTCAGTAGCTTTTTATTAAGAAAGACGCTTTCCTGTAACCGACCGTGACAACAGAAAGGTCTGTAAGCCTCGCAATGAACACACAAAACAAATCAATAGCTTTAGTTGTAGAAATACTAGTTTAGAAACCGAAGAAACTGCAAGAATTACTTCGGTATTTTCTTAAAACACAAGCGGAACCATTCTTTAGTAAAGATTCCTTTCTTGATGTGGGATATGCAAGTTAAAAGTCACATTCGTAAACCAGGACAAGTAGGTCAAAGGTGTGTTCAACGAGTTTGTCTTTCTACTAACAAAATCCTTTCAATTTTCTGTTCTTCCCTTTACTTTTCCTTCTCTTCTTTCAGGAATGCCCTCTTCAAGTTTACTTAGATGTTACATAAAATTTATAAAATATAAAATTTCAATTCTCATCAAATATTATGAACATGCAATAAAATGACCTGTTCCTGGTACTAGATTGTTCGGGAATTGATTCGCAAACCGTTATCAAAATAACACAAACATATTATTTACAAGGTAAATGCAATGATGTTCCTGCACACTATCGCTCTCATGTATGATTGACACATATCACCCGGAAATTAAAAGGTAAATTGGGCGTTCGTGATGTTTCAAGAAACATCTATCTTAATGAAACCAATGTTTGTGGATGCAAAATGATAGATTATTCAATGTAAGGAAGGATAGTAATCTTTTGTTTTCAAGAAATAAGTTTTTCACAGATGTAAACTCAGTTATTTGTTGCTCAACTCTAATATGTTCACTTTGTTCATTTGTTCAATTTGTTCAAATGATGCATCTTCCGTTACTCATCACAATAATAATGTTTTGAGGACATGAATCTTTAATAGACGTTAATTGATGAAAGTGAATGGTTCAGTAATGACTGAGGCTATTTCTTTCGTATGTCATGTTGGTTTTAAACTCCCTATTTCCTTTTAAGTACATAATTGGAAGTGTTGAGTAAAGCCATTTCCTTACCGACGTATTGTCATTCCTTAGAGTTGGGATACCTTTTATTCCGTTTCGAATGTCGAAGCATTAATTACCGTCTTGTCATTCGATTAACACTTCAAGGGGTAAATAAGTAGGCTGCCAATTTCTGACAAAAGTTATAGTTTTTTTCGCCGAAACATCTATATAAAGTCACCATTTACATTTAACGACACTATTTGAGTGGAAATTTTCAATACTGTCCTAGATACATGCAGATGTACGCTTAATTCCACTTAAAGCCAGTGAATACTTTTACTTCAGCTTAGATATATTACATACAACTAATGGCGAAGTTAATGGTTGAGTAAAAGGGTTTCGTTATAAAGGATTAAAGGACGGTTATGAAGAAAGATGAATATTGGAATATGCCAGGAAGATAAATATTTGTCTTACTGAATACATTTATGAAAGGAGATTTGCCACTTTTTTTTCAATTCCCCAATAGTTTACATGCATCATTGTCGTCAAATGAAACCTGAATATATGCGAAAATGAGGGACATGGTTGGACTTGTTATGTGCTTGGACTTAGATTATTAATTTTTGTTTGTCTTATTACGTTCACTGAGACCGCTCTCTTTTAAAAATGCAATTGATAGCTTAAAAGAAAATATGGCGTTTGTGATTTTTTAACTACTGTTTACTGTCATAAAATCATAAATTATTCAAAATGAGGTATCACAGTAACTTACGTTTTAAGACATCAGGTTTTCACTGTGGGGATTTTGATAATTGTTACTAAAGAACTATTTTTTTACCCAAACGTTTAAAAATCCAAATGAAGCATCTTCCACAACATCTCATACATGCTATTTTGAGGAGATGAAGCTCTTTCAGATGATTATTTGAAATACTGATTCTGAATGGCTTAACGACAATGAAAAGAATCTATTCTTTGTACGCAGTGTTGTTACATTTTTTCAGATGTCTCCCTTTAATTTATTACATTTTACTACAAACCTGGCTTTGCAATTCTTCTTGCCAAGAGTAGAAGATTACACCGGTAGACCCCGTTGCAAGAGCAGAGTTTGTACGTTCGAAAATTTTGTTCAAGCATTCATTGATTCAACAATGTAATAACTTTACTCACGATTGGTAATGTATTGCTACCTCGAGTAGTTGTTCTGTTCTCAGTCAGGATGTTGATTTCAATTTTTGCAAATTTGTTGCATGCGATGAACCTCAGGTACAAATCTTGGATAATCTTGGAAATCAAGTAGAATCATACAAGTAATGATTTATCTGAACTTTACACACACACAAATCATGGCTAAAGTTATTGCAGGCACGAGCTTGGGAATACAAATGCGCTAAAGCTTACACCGTACATCTTTTAATATATCAAGACATGTAAAGGTGAATTACTTAAAAAGGAAGACGTTTATGCAAATTAAACATATTTCTTTGAAATTAATAATTTGACGTCACTCATTGGACATGATAGGTTAATATGAAAAGGCCGGTGTTATAAATAATAAAAGAATGTTAATGTACTTGACGATCATGCATTAAATATGTACAAAAAACACATATTGCACGATACCCTATCATTCAGTGATTTTTTCAACGACGCTACGTGCTGTCATATCATTGTCACTGCAAAGCTTAATCCGGCCCAGGCAATTCTTTCAGTCATTTCAAGTATAGAAAGGAAAAGCTTCTGATATTGATAACATTGGGACAGCGGGGAAAAATTTCTCCAATCTGTACTTTATTAAGGTAAGACATTTAGCACAATATGAAAACTTTAGGAAAATAAAAATCAAGTGGCCTGTTCTAAATCTGTTGCTTGACACAAAATTTGGACAGTAAGCTAGGTCAGCTACAAATCACTTACTAACCCCGAGAGTAGGTGAAAAGATTAAAATGGCTAAAAAGCCTGGCGAATCATTTTTACAAAAAATAGGGAGGTTCCTGTGATGATTTAACAAGCCATCACGTGACTAAGACACTTGCCAATAGGGTATTGTTTTAAGGATCCACAAAAGAGAGAGTCACATAAGCTACACGTTTAAAGTTTCCTAATGTACTATCTGATGAAAATTCTTAAAAAAAAACTTGGTATCATTCATTTGTTTTGAAACTAGTTACATATTTCTGCTTTGTCTCCGAAGTTAGCATCATATGTTGCAGGTTTTTCTGCAGGTTTATCTGCGATTTTTCTGCAGGTTTACCTTCATAGCATGGAACCCAAATAATTTCTTTTATTTGTGTCATGTTGATGTCACTGCTGATCCTCTTAAAATGATAATACAAAAACAAAAACAAAAAAAAAAGAGATTTCGAATCACATCTGTGAGTATAAACGCAGAATGTGTTTGAAAATTTTAGGCGTATTATATCCGTTGTAAAGGTATCTCGAGAAACTCCTCATGTAAATCCACCTGTTGTGACCTGGGTGCAGGAGGGGGCATGCGATGGTCTCAAATAATGAAAAATACCTGATTATACCCACGGAAAAGCATCTAAATGATACCCAAATAGCACATGTTGTTTGCCAACGGTGGCAAACCGTTGTTTAAGCATAAGGACAATCAACGGTTGGTTAGTGTTAAGTTGGTTAGATCAACGGAAAACAACCGACCATTGGATAGTTTACCACTTTCAAAACATTCAGCAGCGTTATAGAACCAACCGTTCGAGAGTGCACATTAAACAAATGGTGGTCTAATGTAGGACCCCTGACAGTGTGCTGGTACAACGTAGGACTAGCCTAGAAAAGCCTGGGCTCATTAGTATTCGTAAACTGTTGAAAGCGCAATGTTTATTAGACTGAATATTGCACATTTTGAATAAGTCTGGTAATTTCACATGAGAATCAGGGTTTGCTTAGAACTGGTCACTCAACTGAACTGGCCCTGGCAGACATTGTTGGTTGTACGTTACACTGTGCCTTCGGAAGCAGTAAATATTATATCGGAATATTTCTCATTCCCAAAATCTTTGACTCGATAGATTATAGCGTTTCATTACATAAACTCACACATTACATTAGTAAGAGTTTTGCCCCATCCTTGGTTTTCTAGCTACCTATCTACTTAGGGAGCATTTAACAACGGCCAGTTTACATGGTCAAACAATCTCACTGTAAAATGCAGCGTTCTCTGAGGCTCTGTCCATATAACATCTATTTTTATTTTGCATGAAAAGTTTAAAAGAAATGTTCCTTAATTCCTGTTGCTAACGGCGCTAAGCATTTTCATGAAAAGAAAATAGTTTGGAAACAGCAGCACTATGCTTTACTTTATGATTGGTGTGTAGAATAAAAAGCGCGTTACATCATATTCAATTGTGGCAATTAACACTAATGAATATGTTAATATGAACGGCTTTAATCTAGAGAGGGTGGATAGGACAAAGGTTTCTGGGAATTCATAATGTTCATCTCTCTTAGGTATACCATGTTTGTCATATCTAAAATCAAATAAAAACCGTGTTGATTTGTTTTAAAAATCCAAAAGACATACTACCGCAGAAAATTATGAAGTCTCTCTGTTTAGGCATTGTCTAAACTTGACTACTGCTTATCGATTTGGTCTGGTATAACCAGGACAAATCTTAATTAATTGTATATGTCTTAGAAGAGAGGAGTGTATTACATAAGCTGCTCTCCACTAGATAGTATATCGTTATTTAAATTTTGTTATTTCTATTTAAGTTCGACGATTTCATGTCCTTAAACAAATAGCATGGGATGGGATTGTCCAGTGTTTTGAGGGGTTTAATAAGGTGTAGACCCTATTTGGGTGTTTGTGTGTGTGTGTCCGTATGTGAGTTAAAATGACTTCTTAAACAGCTGTGTCACCATCTGATCGACCTTATAAATTTGATTCAGATGAAAAATTAGGGGTTAGAGATGACGGGTCTACGCGTAAGCGTTAACAAAAAAGTAAACAAAAATGGCATTGTAAGCATAATCTGCATGTCTAAGGGTATCATACTTGACGTTCGTAAAGAGAAAAGATCAGGGGGAAGTTAAAATCGGCAAATAAACTTTGTGAAGAGTGTGTTGCAACTCCTCTTAGAACACCTCTTTCTTGGTCGTAAGCGTTTCGGATATGATAGGAAGTGTTACCAGCCGATGACGTCGTGAGTTTGAGCACGACGAAATTTCTAGCATCGTTTTTCTAATACAGTTAAGTAATTTCAGCTTAAGTAGAGTCGAAATATCGCCTAAACACCACATCATTACATTTTTTGGTCTGAAATGTGATACGATATTTTAACTTATGCCATCATATAATTGAATGATTGGTTATATTTAGTCAAAATCTTTTTCATGTTGAAAGCAATCTCACTCAGTGCATTACAGAGTCAAATATATTGTAAATGGTGGTTTTAATTGTTCCTCTGCATTTCCCTATCCCTTTAAGAGGAAAAATTATCAAATAAAGCTAATATTGTTTTACATCAGCTTGGAATGACGAAGCTCTGAGACTTCTTGTCAGATTTTTAGTATTGTAAACACGTCCGAGGTTTTCCTCTTGTTCTCGGAGCTCGTCTCCAGTGCGTTGTCCTTTGAAGGGGTGTTTTCTGAGTTATCAGAGGAAGAGTAAAAAA